>ML781538.1:1382605-1423407 GCA_009831015.1 Picea engelmannii
AATGAGAATCTTTATTTAACAACAATATTGGTCATTTCTCTTGAGTCAATGAACATCCTCCATATTTTACCCTTCTTTGGAGTAAACAACACTAGTACTAACACAAGTTCATGCTCTTCCTCATCAATCCTCTCAAGTAGCAAATATTTGACTTTATGATTCAATTCTACACCCTCCAATAGATTCAATATCCTATGTACAACTTGATTTGGCAATATAAATCTACATATCGAATCTATCTCATGCATTTTCCTTCTCCTTGACAGTGAATCTTCAAGTATCTCTTTCCTCATAATTCTTGGAAATAAATTTAGAAATGGTGGGATGCTTGTTTAGATATGTCACCTTCCCATTATGAATGGTTGTGTTTAAGCACAATATGAGAACTAAGATCGTTGTTTGGGTAACTCTTGGTCACCTAGTTGAAAGCCCCCCCTTCTTTGATAGGAAGTCATGCTTATGTCAATGTTCTAAAGGGATCCATGTGGTCATGTAGGCATAATCACCCCTTTTCCCCATGGAACAAAGGATCAAAGTTACAAACTAATATTGCCTAGGTATATCATGATTAAAATCTTTATAAGAAAGGTAGTTATATTTAAGAATCTTAAAGAAAATTTAACACAAAATTGAATTAAAAATAGAAGTACTATTATATACATTAATAGCTTGGAGAGATGCAATGAGGTAGAGTAGATGTGTCTCTTGCTTCCCTCTCACCCCTTTAGCCCCTACCTCAAAACCCTTGCAGTGTAATACCTCCACGGAAGAAGAAGTATAGCAATTGTCACGCAAATGAAGGAGGTGGCTCTAGTGGGGTTAAGACTAGAGCCTCTAGAGAATATCTTGGAGTTTTTTTTTCTATGATGGATGTTGTGGTATGGTTTGTAAAGGGTATGTGTGATCGCAACCGAGGTTTATCCCTTTGTCATGTTTGTTCATGGTTTTTCTTGGTGGCTTTGTGGATCTATGTGAACAATTGTTTATTCAATCAGGGTTTATGGTTTTATGATACCAATGATGATTTCTTAGATTGGGTTTCATGGACTTATTGATAGGGCTCATGGGTTTGTGTTGGTTTCTTCTCATATTGGTTTGAGCCTTGGTCCTTTACTAGCAACATTGGAATGGTTTTGAGGGTTTTTCTCTTAGCCTCTCCATGTGAATCTATGGCAAGGGTGACGTTATTCTAGACAACTTGTTGTCCTTGAAAACATATGTTGCTTTCTGAGTCTCTCAGTTTTGGCTTTGGATGTTCCATGATCACACTATGGCTTTGATTCAAGTTTTTCTCCCTAGTCGATGGATCCATGCGTGGTTTCCACGTACTGCTTTATGATGGGATTTATAGTAATTTATGGTCTCATATGCAAGGTCATTTGTCTAGCCAGGTAAACTTAGGTGCCTTTCCCCCTTAATGATCTAGAAGATGAAGGATATATTTGGCATGAATCATTAGTTACTTGAGCGCTTAGCATGCAGAGCTACTTAGAAAAATTGAAATATAACATGTTGGCGAGGATTTCTCCTTTGGTTGCACGAGTGTGATGAGTTGGTTGTAGTGTTATTGGAGTGTGATGACATGCTTTAGAAGAATCTACACTAGAGGTCGACAAGTATGTCATTTGGCCAAAGATAAGAAGGTTAGAGGTTGAGCATGTATAACTTTCAGTGGCAGTTTGGATGTCTTGGACACCTTGGTCATGGATGTCTTCGGTCGACATCTTAGCATTTTAAGGGTTCATCCCTCTTGAATTTTGTGTGCTCCAAGAATTACATGAAGTGTCGAGTAGAGGAGGTGTGACTTTCCACCATGTAGTAAGGTCACCTACATGGAACTAGTTCATGGGAGATCAAACATTCTATGGAAGACTTAAAGTTAGAGAATATTTGGGGTTACAATTAAAACCAAGTTTGATGAAGAGGCTAAGTGTTGCTAAAAATAACCTATTTATAAGAAGGATGACAATGGGTTAAACAAGGCATTAGGTTGGCAATGTGATCCAGGTTGATATCGATGGCCACCCACCTATTCCATTGGCTCAAAAAATAGTTTTCCACCTTGGCAGTTTTTCGGGTTCCAAACTTCTGGGGCCATTTTGAGGCACTAAACAACGTTTTTTGGGGATTTGGGGCCCAAGTAAGTTCAAAATCCACTGACCTAGGCCAATCAAAAATTGCTATTTTTGGTTATACCTTTCGAACGGGCTATCGTGCGCCTAAAACAAAGACCGTATGCAAAAGTTATGACCCTGTGAAGTTGATGTACTAACTTACCCAAACGAGGCCCACATGACTTTTGGCGCTTCATCTCCTAGGGTTAGGTTTTTGGATGTTTAGGGTTTTTGACATTCTTGTTTATTCTAAAAAGGCCTTCAGAGCCTCATTGCAACCATGTTCTTGCAAATAATCACAACCATCACATCTCTTCTCAGAGATTATTCACCACCATTCCAACAAGCTTGTTTTCCGCTACATTTTAAAGTTTCAGCTTATTTCCTTATTGAATAGAAAACCATTTTTACTGTATCTTTATTATTTTGTGTTAAGAATCTTTTAATAATCTGTATTCATTTCGTTCTTCTCATAAAATCTGGATCAGTGGTATGAAAGCGGTCTGCTCCTTATCATCTTAATGCATGTCTCCCCAACGAGGTCAGGGTACAAAGAATTGGGTCTCGAGCTTGTTTCTCTTGAAGACAAAAGATCTCGCACGCCCAAGAGACCTCTCATGGCAGGAGAAAAGAAATATGACGAGATAGGAGATCATTTCAAAATGTTTCTTGAGGAATCCCTCATGCAACAGAGGAACGAGATGATGGATAGTTTCGCGTAAATCCTTTGGCGACTACCAACAAGCGATGCATCTTCCTCGAGCGAAGGCACCGCCCCATTCAAGGTACAAATCAACTTCGATATTCCTATATTTGAAGGTCAGATAGACGTAGATGTTGTAGACGAGTGGTTGAATCTAATAAAAGGGTATTTTTTTGTCTATAACTTTTCAAATAGAGAAAATATTACTTTTGCGCTCCTCAAAGTTGTTCTCCATGTTAAATATTGGTGGGAAGCTTTCTGTGAGAAAAAGGAAACAGAGGAACCCTCATTATTTATAGTCACGACCAATTGGGAATCCTTCAAGGATGCTAATAAGGAACATACTACGTTGTCGGAAGTTATGATGACTTGTATACCAAATGGACCACACTGCGGCAAGAAAGAGACCAAGCAGTGCCAGAGTTCACAAATATCTTCCATACCTTACGCACCAAGTTGGGTATCAAATATTCAGAGCGACATCTGGTGCTCAAGTATCACGGTGCTTTGCATAGATACATCTAGACTGAAATGGAAATTCTGGACATCTCGTCCTTGGGTGCGACCTACCGATATGTCGTCAAAATCGAGCAGAAGCTCAAACAAAAGACATGGAAATTTGGGCCTGGGAACCCCGCACAAAAAAATCCAGGAAAGGCTGGCCCCAACCCACAAAAAAAGGATAGAGAAAATATGGACAGTATCAAGAAAACCAGTCCAAGCTGCAAGCAAAGAAGGACATCAAAAACAAAAAGAAAGATACCGGGAAGTGGTGCGACTTCCATAAGATCCCTTGGCATAACACTGCTGACTGTCGCTCAAAGAAGTCATCGGTGGCTGAAGTGAAAGCCTCTGAATCAGATGCGGGTTCTGATTCTGAGTTAGAACCAAAAAGGGGAAGACAGATCATTGACGCGGAACCCAGTGCCACCGTTTATACCACCAAGCTCCATCCTGGTGAACCAGACGAGCCAGAAGAAGGAGAGTGCCTATTCCATTCACAGATGTGGGTAAAAGGCACCCCACTGCACTTCATCGTTGATAGCGATAGCCAAAAGAGCCTCATCTCAATAGAGGTCGTCAAGCGGTTGGCCCTGTCGACAACGCCACACCCACAACCCTACACCATTGGATGGCTCTGCCAAGGATGTGATCTCCACGTCAGCCAACAGTGTCGACTGTCGTACGACATCAAGCCCTTCAAAGACGAGGTATTGTGTGATGTTGCTCTTCTCGAAGTTTGTAATGTTCTTTTGGGCCAACCTTATTTATGGAAACATCATGTTGTATATGAGTCTAGGCCCCATACTATTATTATTACTTTGAACATGAAATTGTACAGGATACATGAGGCAGTCCTTCTTATTTCTATTTCCTTGATCTTTTCCAAGAAATGTACGAAGGTCATCTCTCAGATCGGAAAAATTTTCTTCTTCGTGATTCACTCTCAGAGTGAGCGAAAGATCGCAGCCACATCCACGTCGCCCACGACCAATCTCTGCACACAACATAAGCAAGTGGATAAGGTCGTGGAAGAATACGCAGATATATTCTCCTCTCCTACCGGGGTACCTCTGCACTTCCAGGTCAAGCATCCCATCGATATGACCCCAGGCGCACCCCTACCCAATGGGCCAGTCTACTGTCACTCTCTGTTAGAAAATGAGGATATCAAGAGGCAGATCCAATAATTTCTCCACAAGGGGCACATCCATCCCATCTCATCACCTTGTGGGAGCCCAATCATGCTGGTGCAGAGGAAAGATGGGACCTGGCGACTCTACATTGATTATCGGGCCCTGAATAAAATCACAGTCTAAAACCGATACCCGATTCCTCAAATCGACGACCTCCTTGATCAGTTCACGGGGGCGAAATACTTTAGTAAGATTGATTTGAAGTTTGGCTACCACCAGGTCCCAATAGAATAGATAGATGTATGGAAGACTGCCTTCAAGTCAAAATAAGGTCTTTTTGAATGGTTGGTCATGCCCTTTGGTTTGACAAATGCTCCAACAAATTTTATGAGGATGATGGACAATATCCTACGATCTTTCACTAATACTTTTGTAGTGGTGCATCTGGATGACATCCTCATCTACAACAAGATTTGGTTGGAACACTTGCCACATATTCAGCAGGTTCTTCACCCCCTGCGGCAGCACAAACTATATGCAAACTTGTTAAAATGCTCCTTTGGCATGGACATGGTCCATTACTTAGGCTACATCGTTGATCAACATGGTGTGAATGTGGATCTAGCCAAGATCCAGGTCATTCGTGACTGGCCATCCCCAACCACACTCACTGAACTTTAGATCTTGTTGGGCCTCACCAATTTCTATCGCAGGTTCGTGTTGGGATTCTCTCATATCGCATGGGCCCTCAGCCAAGTAACCAGGGGTGGAGGTAAGGCAAAAATTGTATTGGGCATGTCCCAAAAACAATCTTTCGATGACTTGAAGAAGTGTTTGTGCTCATCCCCAGTACTTTCATTACCATACATGTAGCATCCCTTTGAGATCAAGACAAATGCTTCAAACTATGTTGTGGGCGTCGTTCTCACTCAACACGACCACCTCGTGGCATATCATAGTGAGACACTATCAGATGTTTTCTGTAAGTACCCTACTTATGACAAAGAAATGTACTCCATTGTGCAAGTATGCCGCCAGTGGAGACATTACATTCTTGGGAAGGAGACAGTCATCCACACTGATCACAATCCACTACAGTTCATGCAGACCCAAGGAAAATTGTAGAATCACCGCCATCAGAAGTGGTCAACATACTTACAAAAGTTCCACCTCAGCATCAAGTATAAATTAGGAAGTACCAACTGAGTTGTTGACTACCTCAGTAGACCTCCAGTCGCGACACTCACCATGGTGTGAGACTCTTACGGCCACGAGACCTTCGGATGGCCCCACCTCTACGAGACAGACCCTGACTTCTCCACCACCTACCAAATGTTGGTTGCCAACTTAGTGGTCACTAATTTCCATCTCCAGGGTGAGCTATTGTGTCGTCTGGGCCATATCTACGTCCCATAAAGTGAGTGTGCGAAGTTGATTTGGGAAGCTCACTACAGTAAGGTGGCAGGACACTTTGGCGTCGAAAAGACAATGGCAGTGCTGCAAAAACATTTCTACTGGTCGAAACTTCGGCAGGATGTTGGCAAGTATATCAGATCCTACACCCCCTACGTTATTTCCAAACCAACCACTAAGAAACAGGGCATGTACACCCCTCTGCCTATTCCTAGCAGGTCGTGGGAATGCATCTCAATGGACTACATGTCGGGCCTCTCGTCCACCAAGAGGGGAAATGACTGTGTTTTGTGGTTATTGATCACTTTTCCAAGATGGCGATTCTAGCCGCCTACAAGAAGAACATCACAACAGAAGCCACTGAGAAGATCTTCTTTGAATGAGTATGGGTACCTTTTGGGATCCCACAAACCATTATCTTAGACCATGACAGTCAGTTCCTCAGCTCATTATGGTCGAGCCTCTGGTCACTGTTGGATACCAAGCTCACCAAATCCATTGCCTTCCACCCCCAGACATATGGCCAAACTGAGGTCATCAATCAGATGGTCGTACATATCATGTGCATGTACAATTCAAAACACCCTCACTCCACCAGAAGTTGACAAAGCCACCCGGTTCATTGAGCGGATCCAACACATCCGCCAACAAGTTCAAGATATTCTATAGAAGTTTAATGCCAAGTACAAGCAGGGTCATGATCAACATCGGGTGCCACATAAGTTTTAGGTGGGAAACAAAGTTTGGTTGCATTTGCTGAAAGAACGCCTTACAGAGCCCCATAGAAAGCTTCGCCCACTTTGTTATGGGTTGTACACCATCACCAAGGTTGTGGGTCTCGAGCTTGTTTCTCTTGAGGACAAAATCTCTCACACGCCCAAACAACCTATCATGGAAGGAGAAAAGAAATATGACGAGATATGAGATCCTTTCAAAATGTTGCTTGAGGAATCCCTCACGCAACAGAGGAACGAGATGATGGATAGTTTCGTGCAAATCCTTTGACGACTACCAACAGGTGACACATCTTCCTCGAGCGGAGGCGTCACCCCCTTCAAGGTAAAAAACAACTTCAATATTCCTATATTTGAAGGTAAGATAGAAACAGATGTTGTATACAAGTCGTTGAATCTACTAGAAGGGTATTTTTCTGTCCATAAATTTTCGAATAGAGAAAATATTACTTTTGCGCTCCTCAAATTCGTTCCCCATGTCAAAGATTGGTGGGAAACTTTCTGTGAGAAAAAGGAAACAGAGGAACTCTCATTATTTACAGTCACGACCACTTGGGAATCCTTCAGGGATACTATTAAGGGACAATACTACCTTGTCTGAGGTTATGATGACTTGTATACCAAATGGACCACATTGCAACAAGAAAGAGACCAAGCAGTGCCAGAGTTCACAAATAGCTTCCATACCTTGTGCACCAAGCTGGGTATCAAATATTCAAAGCGACATATGTTGCTCAAGTATCGCAATGCTCTGCATAGATACATCCAGACTTAAATGGAATTTATGGACATCTCATCCTTGGGCGCGACCTACTGATATGTCATCAAAATCGAGTAGAATCTCAAACAAAATACGCGACAATTTGGGCCTGGGAACCCCTCACAGCAAAAGCCAGGAAAGGGCGGCCCTAACCCACAGAACAAAGGACACACCAAATATGGATAGTATCATGAAAACCAATCCAATCCGCAAGCAAAGAAGGACACCAGAAAGCCAAAGAAAGATATCGGGAAGTGGTGTGACTTCCATAAGAGCCCTTAGCATAACACTGCTGACTGCCTCTCAAATCAATCACTGGTGGTCGAAGTGAAAGCCTCTGAACCAGATGCAGGTTCTGAATTTGAGTCAGAACCAGAAAGGGGAAGATATATCATTGATGCGGAACCCAGTGCCACCTTTACTACCACCAAGCTCTAGCTTGGTGAACCAGATGAGCTAGAGAAGAAGGAGAGCACCTCTTCCATTCACAGATGTGGGTAAAAGGCACCCTGTTGCACTTCATCATTGATAGCGGTAGCCAGAAGAACCTCATCTCAACAGAGGTCGTTAAGGGGTTGGCCTTGCCAACAACACCACACCCACAACCCTACACCATTGGATGGCTTCGCCAATGAAGTGATCTCCACATCAGCCAATAGTGTCGACTATCGTACAACATCAAGCCCTTCATAGACGAGATATTGTGTGATGTTGCTCCTCTCGAATTTTGTAATGTTCTTTTGGGCCAACCTTATTTATGGAAACGTCATGTTGTGCATGAGTCTAGGCCTTGTAGTGTTATTATTACTTTGAACATGAAATTGTACAGGATACTCGAGGCAGTCCCTCCTAGTGTTATTTCCTTGATCTCTGCCAAGCAATGCAGGAAAGTCATCTCTCATACCGGAAAATTTGTCTCTTTGTGATTCGCTCTCAGAGTGAGCAAAATATCACAGCCACATCCAGGGCCTCCACGAATGATCTCTCCACACAACAAAAGCAAGTGGATAAGGTCGTGGAAGAATACTCATATATCTTCTCCTCTCCTACCAGGGTACCTCTGCATTGTTAGATCAAGCATCCCATTGATCTGACCCAAAGTGCACCGCTACCCTATAGACCAGTCTGTCGCCACTCTCTGTAAGAAAATGAGGAGATCAAGAGGCAGATCCAAGAAATTCTCCACAAGGGGCACATCCGTCCCAGCTCATCACCTTGTGGGATCCCAATCGTGTTGGTGCAAAAGAAAGATGACACATGGTGACTATGCATTGATTACAGGGCCCTGAATAAAATCATAGTCCAAAACCGGTACTCGATTCCTCGAGTCGACGACCTCCTTGATCATCTCACGGGAGATAAATACTTCAGTAAGATTGATCTGAAGTCTGGCTACCACCAAGTCCCAATAGAACAGACAAATGTATGGAAGACTTCCTGCAAGTCAAAAGAAGGTCTTTTTGAATAGTTGGTCATGCCTTTTGGTTTGACAAATGCTCCAACAACTTTTATGAGGATGATGGATGATATCCTATGACCTTTCACCAATACTTTTGTAGTGGTGTATCTGGATGGGATTCTCATCTATAACAAGACTTGGGTGGAACACTTGCAATATATTCAACAGGTTCTGCACACCTTGTGGCAGAAAAAACTATATGCAAACTTGGAAAAATGATCCTTCGGCATGGACATGGTCCATTACTTAGGCTACATCGTTGATCAACATGGTGTGCATGTGGATCTAGACAAGATCCAGGTCATCTGTGACTGGCCAGCCCCAACCACACTCACTGAACTTTAGAGCTTCTTAGGCCTCGCCAATTTCTATCGCAGGTTCGTGTTGGGATTCTCTCATATCACATGGGCCCTCAGCCAAGTAACTAGGGGTGGAAGTAAGGAAAAATTTGTGTGGGGAATATCCAAACAACAAGCCTTCGATGACTTGAAGAAGCATTTTTTCTCATCCCCGGTACTTTCATTACCAGACCTGCATCATCCCTTTGAGATCAAGACAGATGCTTCAGACTCTGTTGTGGGCATCATTCTCACTCAACACAGCCACCTCGTGGAATATCATGGTGAGACACTATTATATGTTGTTCGTAAGTACCCTACTTATGACAAAGAAATGTACTCCATTGTGCAAGCCTGCCGCTAGTGGAGACATTACATTCTTGGGAAGGAGACAATCATCCACACTGATCACAAGCCACTACAGTTCATGCAGACCCAAGGCAAATTGCAGAATGACTTCCATCAGAAGTGGTCAACATACTTACAACAGTTCCACCTCAACATCAAGTATAAAACAAGAAGTACCAACCAAGTTGTTGACTGCCTTAGGTGACCTCCAGTCGCGACACTCACCACGATGCTAGACTCTTGTGGCTATGAGACCTCTAGATGGCCCCACCTCTACGAGACAGACCCTGAATTCTCTACCACATGCCAATGTTGGGCGCCTACTCAGTGGTCGCTAATTTCCATCTTCAAGACGAGTTATTGTGTCGTCTAGGTCCTCTCTGTGTTCCATCAAGAGATCATGCGAAGCTGATTTCGGAAGCTCACTACAGTAGGGTGGCAGGACACTTTGGCGTCAAAAAGACAGTGAAAGTGCTGCAGAAAAATTTCTACTGGTCGAAACTTTGACAGGATGTCGGCAAGTATATTAGGTTTTGCATCGCCTGTGCTATTTCCAAACTGACCACTAAGAAATAGGGTCTGTACACCTCTTTGCCTATTCCTAAAAGGCCATGGGAATCCATCTCAATGGACTACATGTCGGGCCTCCCATCCACCAAGAGGGGAAATGATTGTGTTTTTGTGGTTTTTGATCGCTTTTCCAAGATGGCGATTCTAGCCACTTGAAAGAAGAACATCACATCGGAAGCCACTGCCAAGCTCTTCTTTGAGTGAGTATGTGTACATTTTGGGATCCCACAAACCATTATTTCAGACCGTGAAAGTCTGTTCCTCAACTCATTCTGGTTGAGCCTCTGGTCACTGCTGGATACCAAGCTCACCAAATCCACTACCCTCCACCCCTAAACAAATGTTCAAACTTAGGTCGTCAATCGGACGGTCGTACATATCTTATGCATGTATAATTGAAAACACCCCCGCACATGGGATGAGAGTCTTCCCTATGTCCAACATAGCTACAACTGAGCCCTACATAGCTCAACTGGCCACAACCCCTTTCAGGTGGGGTTGGGATTCTAACCATTGGGCCCCATGGATGTTGCACTACCCCAGGCGACCACCTAGGCCGACTCGTCCCCTACTCCACCAGAAGTCGACAAAGACACCCAGTTCATTGAATGGATCCAACACATCCGCCAATAGGTTCAAGATGTTCTATAGAAGTCTAATCTCAAGTACAAGCAATGCCATGATCAACATCGGGTGCCACATAAGTTTCAGGTGGACGACAAAGTTTGGTTACATTTGCAGAAAGAACGCCTTACATAGCCCCATCAGAAGCTTCACCCACTCCATTATGGGTCGTACACCATCACCAAGGCTGTGGGTGATAATTCTTTTGAGCTCAACATTCCCCCCTTCCTTGGTCTGCATCAAGTCTTCAACGTGGCTCTCCTTTAGCCATATTTCCCACCATTATTGGACACCTCGGAGATAGAAGAGCAGTTGAAACCAACAAATATCAACCATGACTGCATGCAACAGGAATCCAATGATCATATTTTGGACACACAGATCAAGGGAAATTGACAACAAAGGATCCAGCTTTATCGAGTCGTCAAAACAGGGAAGCTCCTGCACCAAGGCAAGTGGCTCACCCGGGGCCAAATTTAGCAGAAATTTCCTCATCTGATGGGGGAACTCGACGCAATGGAGACCATTTCTTCCTAAGGAGGGAGTATTGATCCAAGTGGATATTGGTGTCCACCCACCTATTCCATTGGCTCAAAAAACACTTTTCCACCTTGGCAGTTTTTCAGGTTCCAAACTTCCGGGGCCATTTTGAGGTCCTAAGCGACGTTTTTTGGGGATTTTGGGCCAAGGTGATTGCCAAAAACATGGAGTTGGGCCAGTTGAAATTTTTTCTTCTTGGTTATACCTTTCCAACGGGCTATCGTGTGCCTAAAACAGAGATTGTATGCAAAAGTTACGACCCCATGAAGTTGATGTACTAACTTACCCAAACAAGGCCCACATGACTTTTGTCGCTTCATCTCCTAGGGTTAGGTTTTTGGATTTCTAGGGTTTTTGACATTCATGTTTATTGTAGAAAGGCCTTCAGAGCCTCATTGTAACCATCTTCTTGCGAATGAGTGCAATTGTCACATCTTTTCTCAGAGATAAGCCACCACGATTCCAACAAGCTTGTTTTTCGCTGCATTTTACAGTTTCAACTTATTTCCTTATTGAATAGAAAACCAGTGTTATTGTATCTCTGTTATTTTGTGTTAAACATATTTTAATAATTTGTATTCATTTCGTTCTGCTCATAAAATCCAGATCAGTGGTATCAGAGCGGTTTGCTTCTTGTCGTCTTAATGCATGTAAAAAACAAGGTTAGGGTACAAAGAATTGGGTCTCGAGCTTGTTTCTCTTGAGGTAAAAATCTCTCGCACACCCAAGAGACCTCTCATGGCAGGAGAAAAGAAGTATGACAGGACATGAAATCATTTCAAAATTTTGCGTGAGGAATCCCTCACGCAACAGAGGAACGCGATGATGGATAGTTTCACGCAAATCTTTCGGCGGCTACCAACAGGCGACACATCTTCCTCGAGTGGAGGCTCCGCCCCCTTCAAGGTACAAATCAACTTCGATATTCCTATATTTGAAGGTAAGATAAACGCAGATGTTGTAGACAAGTGGTTGAAGTTTCTAGAAGGGTATTTTTTCTGTCCATAACTTTTCGTATAGAGAAAATATTACTTTTGCGCTCCTCAAAGTCGTTCCCCATGTCAAAGATTGGTGGTAAACTTTATGTGAGAAAAAGGAAATAGAGGAATCCTCATTATTTACAGTCATGGCCATCTGGAAATCCTTTAGGGATGCTATTAAGGAACAATACTACCCTATCGAAAGCTACGATGACTTGTATACCAAATGGACCACACTGCGGAAAGAAAGAGACCGAGCAGTTCCAGAGTTCACAAATATCTTCCATACCTTGCGCACCAAGATGGGTATCAAATATTTAGAGAGACTTCTAGTGCTCAAGTATTGCAGTGCTCTACATAGATGCATCCAGACAAAAATGGAATTTCTGGACATATTGTCCTTGGGCGCGGCCTATCGATATGCCATCAAAATCGAGCAGAAGCTGAAACAAAAGATGCGACAATTTGGGCCTGGGAACCCCTCACAGCAAAAGACAGAAAATGGCGGCCCCAACCCACAGAAAAAAGGACAAATCATCGATGGACAGCATCAGGAAAACCAGTCCAATCCACAAGCAAAGAAGGACTCCGGAAAGACAAAGAAAGATATCGTGAAGTGGTGCGACTTCCATAAGAGACCTTGGAAAAACACTGTTGATTGCCACTCAAAGCAGTCGCTGGTGGCAGAAGTGAAATCCTCTGAATGAGATGCAGGTTCTGACTCTGATTCAAAACTAGAAAGGGGAAGACAAATCATTTATGCAGAACTCAGTGCCACCGTTTCTACCACCAAGCTCCAACCTGGTGAACCAGACGAGCCAGAAGAAGGAGAGCTCCTCTTCCATTCACAAATGTGGGTAAAAGGCACCCCAATTCACTTCATCATTGATAGGGGTAGCCAAAAGAACCTCATCTCAGCAGAGGTTTTCAAGCGGATGGCCCTGCCGACAATGCCACACCCACAACCCTACACCATTGGATGGCTTCGCCAAGGAAGCGATCTCCGCGTCAGCTAACAGTGTCGACGGTCGTACGACATCAAGCCCTTCAAAGACGAGGTATTGTGTAATGTTGCTCCTCTCGAAGTTTGTAATGTTATTTTGGGCCAACCTTATTTATGGAAAGGTCATGATGTGTATGAGTCAGGGCCTCGTAGTGTTATTATTACTTTGAACATGAAATTGTATAGGATACTTGAGGTAGTCCCTCCTAGTGCTATTTCCTTGATCTCTGCCAAGCAATGCAGTAAGGTCATCTCTCACACCTGGAAATTTGTCTTCTTCATGATTCGCTTTCAGAGTGAGTGAAAGATCGCAGCCACCTCTAGGGCCTCCACGACCGATCTCTCCACACAACAGAAGCAAGTGGATAAGGTCGTGGGAGAATACTTAGACATCTTCTCCTCTCCTACCGGGGTACCTCTACACTGTCAGGTCAAACATCCTATCGATCTGACCCCAAGCACACCGCTACCCAATGGATTAGTATGTCATCGTTCTTTGTAAGAAAACGAGGAGATCAAGAGGCAGATCCAAGAACTGCTCCACAAGGGTCACATCGGTCCCAACTCATCGCCTTGTGGGAGCCCAATCATGCTAGTGCAGAAGAAAGACGGGACCTAGTGATTATGCATTGATTACCGAGACTTGAATAAAATCATAGTCCGAAACCGGTACTCGATTCCTCGAATCGACGACCTCCTTGATTAGCTCACGGGGGACAAATACTTCAGTAAGATTGATCTGAAGTCTGGCTACCACCAGGTCCCAATAAAACAAATAGATATATGGAAGACTGCCTGCAAGTCAAAATAAGGTCTTTTTGAATAGCTGGTCATGCCTTTTGGTTTGACAAATGCTCCAACAACTTTTATGAGGAAGATAGACGATATCCTATGACCTTTCACCAATATTTTTGTAGTGGTGTATCTGGATGACATCCTCATCTACAACAAGACTTGTGTGGAACACTTGCAACATATTCAACAGGTTCTGCACACCTTATGGCAACAAAAACTATATACAAACTTGGAAAAATGATCCTTCGGCATGGACAGGGTCCATTACTTAGGCTACATCGTTGATCAACATGGTGTGCATGTGGATGCAGCCAAGATCCAGGTCATCCATGACTGGCCAGCCCCAACCACACTCACTGAACTTCAGAGCTTCTTGGGCCTCGTGAATTTCTATCACAAGTTCATGTTGGGATTCTCTCATATCGCATGGGCTCTCAGCCTTGTAACCGGGGGTGGTAGTAAGGAAAAATTTGTGTGGGGCATGTCCCAACAACAAGCCTTCGATGACTTGAAGAAGCGTTTGTGCTCATCGCCAGTAATTTCATTACAAGACCTGGAACATCCCTTTGAGATCGAGACAAATGCTTCAAACTATGTTGTGGGCGTCATTCTCACTCAACATGGACACCTCGTGGCATATCATAGTGAGACACTATCATATGCTATCCGTAAGTACCCTACTTACGACAAAGAAATGTACTCCATTGTGCAAGCTTGCCACCAGTGGAGACATTACATTCTTGGGAAGGAGATAATCATCCACACTAAGCACAAGCCACTACAGTTCATGCAGACCCAAGGCAAATTGCAGAATGACTGCCATCAGAAGTGGTCAACATACTTACAACAGTTCCACCTCAACATCAAGTATAAAACAGGAAGTACCAACTAAGTTGATGACTGCCTCAACTGACCTTCAGTCGTGACACTCACCATGGTACTAGACTCTTGCGGCCATGAGACCTCTGGATGGCCCCACCTCTACGAGACAGACCTTGACTTCTCCACCACCTACCAAATGTTGGGCGCCAACTCAGTGGTCGCTAATTTCCATCATCAGGATGGGTTGTTGTGCCATCTGGGCTATCTCTGCATTCCATCAAGCGAGCGTGCAAAGATGATTTGGGAATTTCACTGAAGTCGAGTCGCAAGAAACTTTGTCATCGAAAAGACAGTGGCAGTGCTGCATAAACATTTCTACTAACCGAAACTTCGACAGGATATCGACAAGTATATCAAGTTCTGAATTGTCTGCATTATTGCGAAACCAACCACTAAGAAACAATGCTTGTACACCCCTCTGCCTATTCCTAATAGGTTGTGGGAATCCATCTTAATGGACTACATGTTGGGCCTCTCGTCCACAAAGAGGGTAAATGACTGTGTTTTTGTGGTTGTTGATCGCTTTTCCAAGATGGCGATTCTAGCTGCATGTAAGAAGAACATCACAATAGAAGCCATTGCCAAGCTCTTCTTTGAATGAGTATGGGTACATTTTGGGATCCCACAAACCATTATCCGAGACCATGACAATCGGTTTCTCAGCTTATTTTGGTCAAGCCTATGGTCACTGATGGATACCAATCTCACCAAATCCACTGCCTTCCACCCCAGATAGATGGCCAAATTGAGGTCGTCAATCGGATGGTCGTACATATCCTGCACATGTACAATTCAAAACACCCTCGCACATGGGATGAGAGTCTTCCCTATGTCCAACATAGTACAATCGAGCCCTTCATAGCTCAACTGGCCACAACCCCTTTCAGGCGGGGTTGGGATTCCAACCATTGGGCCCCATGGATGTTGCACTACCCCTGGTGACCACCTCGACCGACTCGTTCCCTGCTCCACCAGATGATGACAAAGCCAGCCAATTCATTGAGCAGATCTAGCACATCTGCCAACAGGTTCATGATATTCTACAAAAGTCTAATGCCAAGTACAAGCAATGTCATGATCAACATCGGGTGCCACATAAGTTTCAGGTGGGCGACAAAGTTTGGTTTCATTTGCAGAAAGAACGCCTTACAGGGCCCCATCGAAAGATTCTACCACTCTGTTATGCACCGTACACCATCACCAAGGCTGTGGGTGACAATGATTTTGAGCTCAAAATTCCCCCCTTCCTTGGTTTGCATCCAGTCTTCAACGTGGCTCTCCTTCGAGCATATTTCCCACCATTATTGGACACCTCAGAGATAACAAAGTAGTTGACACCAACATAGCTCAACGCTGAATGCATGCAACAAGCATCCAATGATCATACTGTGGACACACATATCAAGAGAAATTGACAACAAATGATCCATCTCTATCAAGTCGTCAAAGCAGGGCAACTCTTGCACCAAGGCAAGTGGCTCACCCAGGGCCAAATTCAACAGAAATTTCCTCATCTGATGGTGGAACTCAACGCAATGGAGACCATTTATTCCTAAGGACGGAGGATTGATCCATGTGGATATCGGTGGCCACCCACCTATTCCACTGGCTCAAAAAACAATTTTTCACCTTGGTAGTTTTTCGACAGTTTTTCGGGTTCCAAACTTCCAGGGCCATTTTGAGGCCCTAAACAACGTTTTTTGGGGATTTGGGGCCTCAGTGCCTGCCAAACGTAATGACTTGGGTCATTTGAAAATTTCTCTTCTCGGTTATACCTTTCCAATGACCTATCGTGCGCCTAAACGAAGATCGTATGCAAAAGTTACGACCCCGAGAAGTTGATATACTAACTTACCCAAACGAGGACCACGTGACTTATGTCGCTTCATCTCCTAGGGTTAGGTTTTTGGATGTCTAAGGTTTTTGACATTCCTGTTTATTGTAAAAATGCCTTCAAAGCCTCATTGTAACCATCTTCTTTCGAATGAGCGCAACCATCACATCTCTTCTCAGAGATAAGATGCCATCATTCCAACAAGCTTGTTTTCCACTGGATTTTACAGTTTCAACTTATTTCTTTTTTGAATAGAAAACCAGTTTTACTGTATCTCTGCTATTTTGTGTTAAGCATCTTTTAATAATTTGTATTCATGTCGTTCTGCTCATAAAATCTGGATCACAATGGCTTTAATTTTGCAAGATGGCCTTGGAGCAAAGTGCATTCCTTGACATGGGTGTGGTCCCAAAGAAGACTTGGGTTTGCAAGGCTTAACCATGAGAAATAAAGTCAGACATGGTGACATTGCTTAAGTTGAGGACATCTTGGGTGTTGTATGTAGATGCATGCCTGCACCTTAAGGAAGTGGTTGAATACTTGAGGTGGAGTTGGGTCTGCAAGTCCACAAGGAAGACATGGATTAGAAGGGCGTGCCTTAGTTTAAGGAAATGGTCAAACCTTACTCTTTGTATAAAGCGAGTAGTGTGGAGATAGAAGACATTCAAGTTAGACAAGCTTGAGGAGTTGAGAATGAAGTAGTTCAACTCATTCCAACACTAAACTGTGACAAAGTTCAATTCAATTCAAATGTGGCAACCAAGTCCATGAAGTGCAACTTGGAGGGTTGAGTCCTTCAACATGGAGGATTGAAGTGTAGATTACTAAGTCTAGGGTTTTAGGGATCTTGCAACTTAGAGTGCCTAAGAAGTTCATGGGCCCAAAGGAATTTCTGGAGTGGAGATAGGTGGTATACTTTATCTTAGGGAAAGTTGCAATTTGGAGTAAGTCTTGGAGTTCAACGATTCTAAAGTGGTGGAAGTCTATAGTAGAATTGGATGCCCAAGTAGTCTTGGCATGTCACGTGGAAAAATTTCAGTGAAAGTGTGGAAGATATTCAGGACAGATAGAAGGCTTTGTGGTTGAAGTTTTGATTGAAGAAGACCAAGGCTATGAAGAGGCAGAGTTGCAGATCATGTATGAGTAATTGTACTTGTAATGTGTGGCAATACGTTTATAAAAGACTTGGACTATTGGTTGAATGTAGAATCATGGTAGTTGGCCAGACAATAACTGTTGTAACAAATCTTGTTGTATTTTTTCTTAATAAAGGTTATGGTTCTTGGCTTAGGCATCACCCACATGTTGTTGTGTTGATGTGACGATGCATTTTAGTTATTTTCTTAAGTGTTGAAAGTTAACTTGGGATGCTTTCCAAGGTGTGGTTGATCATGACCTTTCATGTGTTTTTTGAATGGTTGTATGACTTCTAACTAACCTAGGCAACTTAAGGGTTGTGTCTTGTGTAAGGCATCGTCTAGTTGCAAGCCTACTAGGGTGACCAATTCACTAGGTTGGATCTTGTTCCCTTCTATGAATTTCCATGTGTTTGTAAGGGATGTGTTGATTTTTTATTTTTATTTATTTATTTGTTTATTTTCTTCAAAGTTTTGACCTCAAAAATTGCTTTGTTCAAAGTCCTTCAGACACTCATCAATGACTTGACGACTGCCACTTGAGGGGTCATGCCTTGTGACATGGTTTTGTAGTGGCTCAAGCGAGAACATCTATTTGATTTGATGTTTTCTCAAGTGGTAGTGTTTGTTAATGGATAATTTTGGTGCTAAACTAGTCTAATTTTTTATTGTAATAACATGCTAAAAGTGGCCATATTTTTATAAAATTTCCATGTATACATTCATTTGCTATTCTATGCTATTCTAAAGGTTAAACAAAACATTCTATTAAAGACAAATTTTCCTTTCCAAATAATATACCTCGGGGAAACCCTTAGTCACTTCCTCTAGTTTCAAAGATGGTGCCTAAGTTAAACCCTAGATTCTTCAACATATCATTCAAAAGAAAACTTGTGAAAAAAGTAACATTCCATCCTACAACCACTCAAACTAAATCCAATTAACAGTGAAAAACAAAATTACACATATAAAAATAATATTTAAATTACTTTCAAAATAAATAATACATATTCATTCACCATTATAAAGGTTAAACAAAACATTCTATAAAAACAAAAGTACATACATCAAAGATAATATTTAAATTACTTTGAGAATAGTATAAATCGTACATATTCATTCACCATATTAAAGTAAAACGAAACATTCTATAAAAACAAAATTGCACGCATCACTATTGTATTTAAATTACTTATTACTTTGATAATAATATTAGATCCTACGAACCAAGTTTTAAGAAAGATATGATCCCTTAGTACGATCGAACTTTAGTTTTCACCTTTACACATATTAATGGAATCTCAATACATTGAAATCCGTATTCATTAATATTTTTTTTAAACCATTGCTACTTTGTAAGGAAATCCACGTAGGTTGGTCATATCATCTTTGTTTGGATTTTTTTTTCATTGATTGGTGTGGAATATGAAACTACTATCACTTATGCATAATATTATACATAATATTATATGTAGGGTATGCAGGTTAGTAGGTGTGGGTTTCATTTTATCTTTTAGATCTTGAAGGAATGCATAAGAGTAGGTTTGTCTGGGGTGTTCGTTACTCTATAAATAATGAGGGAATAATGATAAATAACGAGGGAGAGGACTTAATAACCATTTTTGAATAAATGAATGGTTGTAAGAATCAATACTTATAAGTTAATTTGGTGGTTAATTAAGGTTAGACAAACTATTAAAGACAATGTAAATGTAAACGCAGAATAAAAGATAAAATGAGAAAAAAACGACAAGTTAATTAAAATTAAAAGAATAGAAAAGGAGAGGAGAAGAGATTGAGAAATGGGAAATGAAAGGACATGACATTTGACCTTTCCATTACCGCATCTCTCTCTATTTGTTCCTATACTTTCACTTTCAAAGGGATTTTTTGTTGGCCAAGAGAGGAGGATGCATAGAGTGAGAGCCATGGGCTGCATCGTAACCAGAAGTCGTCGAAATGAGAACTGGGCCAATATTCAAAGTTGGTTTTCCCATTTGGGTTTCTAGGGTAAAATCTTCTTTTCCATTGTGATTAATTGATGTGTATGTTGTTGTGTATTTCATTTTGTGTGAGGGCATAGTCCAGAGCCATATTAAATTTTCTACTCATTATGTCAAAGGTGATAAATTATGCACAGTGAAACACATTCATTGTTTTCTGTGGTTAAGTCTAATTTCTTGACAAGGAAGTTCATTATGGGAAAATCATTATTATGTTTTCTGATCTATAAAACCAAACTTGCACAATAAAAAATCATGGTTGGTCCAATGCAAAGCACAGGTCCCTCTCAATATGTTTTGTTGAAATGTTGTGATAACGACCATCCACAGATTAACTGGAACACATGCACCGAGAAGGGATAATTATTTGTAGTGTAATCTACACACACACACACACACACACACACACACACACACACACACACACACACACACACACACACACACACATCAACTTGAGAAATTAAGCCTTCATAGTGGAAATGGTGCCCATTCCTTGAACTTTGCACAATGATTAAGTCTTCGCAATGAAGCTGGTCTCAATGCCATGCACTTTATGATAAAATGGCATTTGATCCAAATATATGTGATTGCCTTGGGAGCAAGGGAAAATTTGATAATACAATTGAAGGTTTAGAGATCTAGAGTTCTTATCGAATTGAATGAGGGATTTTCTTAGTATTGAAGACATAGTTATTTGGCTATGGACATCTCCATTACCATACCGACGTAGCCTTTAGCATTAAATCCATACAACTCTACACTCAAATAGAAATTCATTGTCATGCACAACATTAATGAAATCTAACATATAAAATATTTAGACTTTTCATTTCTTGGGTCCAGGAGATCAATGGTTGTGGTAGTATGATTGTTGCTATAGTTTCCTTTCCCAACGAGATTGCTAAGAGTCGATTTCTTTTATTTAACAATTATTTCATTCCTAGGCCATTCAATACCTTAGGGAATCGATATGGTTATGAGGAATTCGACTCAACAAGTGAATTCAATATGCTTATGAGGAATTGACTTAGCAAGTGAAGTCAATTTTCTGAGGATCGAAATGGACTCAACAATATGAAATCCATTTACAAGGTGGAGTAAGCCTACACATGGAGTTGACTAGCTCAGTTGAACAAATAAACTTGTTAAGGAGATCATATTAGCTAGAAGGGGGGTCAATCATTTATTCTGTTAAAGGAATCCACCCACTCTGGAAGCAAATTCAAATTTTGAGTGAGCATTCAATGAAAGAATGAATCTAATCTAATCAATTCAACTGGAAGTGGATAATTGTAGTTATTGCCAATGTCTTATTTATGCTTTAACCTTCGGTCCCCACACTGTCTATTGCACAACCACCTTCTGAATACGATACCATTGGAACTTGTGTGAAAGTAGCTCTTGTCTACCTTGGGACCACTTTGATTAAGCTTGTGTGCCTTGCAACCTTCCTCCAAGTTTCAGATGATGACAATTTTGATCTATATCATAAGTTGTTGAAGGCATTCATTGGATTTATTAATTTGGTTGGGTTGTATTTTGCACTCACATAGTTGATGCATAAAAACATTTCTCAACATCAGAATTTCCAAGCTATTGGAATTGGATGGGCATTTGTAGATTCTTTATTACATATATTGGCATGTCTTTGGGTTGGAGCTAAGGGACTAGAGTTTGCATGGGATTACCTTATTTAGGGTCCTGAGGAAAATGAATATTCGATGCTAACCATGTCACTTGTTGCATTGGGACTATGCCTAATTTCACTCTTCTACAACATTTGACAGGATATCTAGAAACATTATAATCAAGTATAACTCATACAACACAATCAACTGTAGGCTCTATGTGCCATTTATGGGCTACAAGCAAGGTTCAATAATCATAGGACCCTTCCCACGAGTCATGAAAAACATCCCTTTGATGCTCACACGATTCATGTAGAAAAAGTCATGAAAGTTGTGTGATCTTGTACAAATGAAAGAAGATGGTTCCACATGGCACATAAATTCTTAGTGATAAATTCAAATAATGAGTCAGTGACATATCAACTTTGTAGAACCTCTCATCATTGCTTATCCACCTAAATTGACACCTCGTGGAGGTAATTGATCACCCTACCACATACATAATGAGTATGCACATATTAAAAAATGCTCACTAAAATCCAGAGATAGAGTGGCTAGGGACAGGGTTTACCCTAGCCACCTCTATATTTCATTTCCAAGCTTCCTAGTGTCCCTTTGTAGTTCCCCTGTATGCCTTCAGGATACCGATGCCACTTTTTCCTCTATTCTGGTAGGGTGTGGATATTGTTATTGTTTTCAAAGTTATCTGGGTAGCTTTAGATGCATGTGTTTGGTGTCTAGGTTCTTTTTGATGGAGGCAGTTTGGTGTGGGGTTTGAGTAGTGGCAATGCTTGGGGTTTCCCCCTTTCATCTTTGAGGCTTTGATATGTATTGGTGCAAGGTGTTTTGGCTTTTGGTGCATGGGGTCTTGGTGTTTTCTTCCTTGCAGAGGTCTCTCTCCTTCTCCATTAGTTCTGTAGCAGGGCTTTGGTTGGAGGTTGAGGCTTGCAACCCATGTGTTGTGTTTTGGGGGTTTCATCTAGAGGGATAATATTTATGAAAATATCCCACACCTTGTGGGTAGTGGCTAAAGCAATGTTTATTTTACCCAAACCTTGTAGCAGGTTGCAAGTGAAGGTTGGGTTTTCTGAATCCTACATCAAAACCCCAACCTCATGGGTGGTTGTAAATAAAGGATTTGGGTATGTCGAGTCCACCTACATTAAACCAAGAGCTTCACATGCAACTAAAAGTAGGAGCCAGGGTCTTCCTAGTCCTTTTTATTCATCATGCTAGAACCTGACTATCTGATTGAAATGAGCGGGTCCGTCTATTGAGTCCAGACTATCTAATGGATAATCACTTTGTCTTGACTATTATGATCTAGTATGTAATAGGTTATATGGTATTTCTTGATGTATTTGAAGTTGTCAGTTATGAAATCGTTTGTAATATGTCAGTTAGAGAGAGACCGATAATTTTGATTACTATTTGAATGTGCTTGGCACTTGAGGAATGTACTTTCATTTTTTTTTGGAATAGAAGGTACGATTTTTTTTTCTAGGGAAAAAAATTGATCACCCTGCCATCACAGAGCTCTCCCTTCAACATTCAATTGGAAATTATGGTGGATTGGAAACATGGGTGGTTCTCCAAGGTCGAGGCTATAAATACAAGTGCTTGGCAATGTAATTATATTGGAAGAAACAACAATTGAGTAGAGTTATGTTATTGGGATTCAAATAGAGAGAAATCAAGAGCCCTAATTCACCACTTCCTTCATTCGAGTAGTTGATTTGACTAACTACCAAGTGTCTACCCTCCATAGTTGCCATCCATAGAGGGTTTTACTTCTTGCAACATTCCAGAGAGAAAATGAGTAGTCAAGGAGGCCAAAGGACCCACCCTCGAAGAGACTGGGGCCCACATGCTACAATTTTCTCTTCCTATGTGACTCTTTTCAAGTTTTAAGGCCTTTCCATTGGTTTATAACTTAATATATTGTTGTTTTCCCCAATTTGGGTGTTAAATGGTTGATTTTTCATTCAATTTCATGTTCACTATGCTAAATCGATGCTTGTTGGGTTAAATTAACAATTGTATTGTGCTCTCCCTAACACTTTGTTTGGTATTATCTTACACAATTGGCTAATAGGTTGTTTTGGTACCCCTATAATTCAAAACCCCCAATCCAAATGGTGACTCCATTAGGGAGTTTGATCCACAGTTTTGTTGAACATGTTGTCATTGATGTCATATTAAGGCATTATAATGAACAAGTTATCATTGATGTTATGCTAAAGCATTTACAATCAAGGGGGAGCATCTCATGACACACACACACACACACACACACACACACACACACACACACACACACACACATCTACGTGCACACACACACACACACACACACACACACACATCTACGTGTGTGCGCACACACACACACACACATCTACGTGTGTGCGCACACACACACACACACACACACATATACATATATATAAATATATAAGTCAAATAAATATTTTACAAGCCCGCGGTTTCAAGTCCGTGGTTTTGGAAGTAAAAGTGCATGTAAAAAGTCAAAGAAATATTTTACAATTGGTTTTACCATTGGTGGTTTCAAGCCCATGGTTTTGGAGGCCCATGGTATTTTCCCATGGTATTTACAAAGGTGAAATAAATAGAATTAATTATTTAATTAATGAATCAACACATCTCTTCAAAATGGGTCATGATGATGTATATAAATAAATGTAATATTTGAAGAGGAGAGTGTGAGATGATCATAAATGTAAAATTTGAAGAGAAGAATATGATATGAGCGAAGTTGGAATATCATTCCAAAAGGAGAGAGTGACGAGGTATGTGACAAAGAAGAATATATTGTGAAGATCTAGTGAGTAGATCTCATGAAGGTAGAAATAACGAATAGATCTCATGAAGGCATAAATAACAAACAAATCCGATGAAGGAAGATCTAGTGAAGGCAGAAATAACAAACAGATATGGTGAAGGCAGAAATAACAAACAGATCTAGTGAAGGTAGAAGTAGTAAGAAGATATGGTAAAGGAAGAAGTAGTAAGCTGTAATACCCCAAGGACGTGCCCCAATTGCATTATGAATTGTAATTATGTCGTATAGGCAGGTGAGCCAAGTTTATATAAGCTGGTGGGCTTATGTGTTTATAGGTTGGAGAGCCTAAGTGTTAAAGGCCAGGAGCTTGATTTTGTACATGTAATGATGCACATTATTAATATAAAAAAAACATCTCTGTGTGTGGACCGACCACGAAGAATGAGTGATGGGGGACTAAGCTTCCACAAAGTTTGGGTAAGGGAGAGGGGGCTGAAAGGTTGGAAGAGGGGCTAATCTTGAGGGCTTAAGTTCCGAAGATAATAATTTATTATTATTCCAAAGTAGTGTGAAATGTATGTTTTTTTATCCTAAGTCCTAGGAGGGGCAACACATGCAGCTCCAACATGTGCAAAAGGGAACACATGTAGTTCTGGGAAGACAAGTGTCGACCTGGGCACATGTGGTTAAAAGATGAAGCGTCAACTGAGTTTGGGGTTCCTTCTCCATTCTACTGTCGGCTGTCTAAAACCATGAATCTTGTCTAATCTCTGCATGCATACCCTCACGTAGCTCTGAAAATCGAAGCATGTGATGTTTTCTTGAGGAGTCGATTCACCCTTTGTCTGAACCGTCAAGTCTGTGCTTGACCTCTACGTGGATTGCTTGTCACGTATCCCCGAAACTAGAGCCATGAGTCTATCCTGTATTGTTGGTTGGGAAAACCAAATGTTGCGCAATTGCTTAGCCTTGTTATGCTGTAGTGTCTGTATGTCACCAGTTTTGGGAGGCATGTGTCTGTGTTCCCAGTTGACTATTGTGGCCGCGTAGTGCTTGACTGTGTGTGGCTTGTTGGCCAGTGTATGTTCATGCTGAGCCTCGTGGTTGCTCGCCTGTGTTGGAAACCGAGTAGAAGGAAACTGGTTGTCTGGCCTGTGCATAACACTCTCTCCAGGTGAGGGAGGTGGTTGCGGTTGAAGAGGCAGGTTGCCAAGCCTATGAGCGACTCTCTCCAGGTGAGAGAGTGCATGGAGGAAGTAAGAACTCCTGGAAGGGGTCTTGTAGTTTCCACAGAGCTCAGAGACTTCCGATCCAGTATGTTGCTGAAGCCCAAGGAAAGGGAGGTTAAGCAACCGAAGGACTGTCCGGGTGACAGTGAAGGTGTATAGTCCTAAGGTGGGACATGCATGTGGGAAATTAGGGTCTATGAGCAGTGGGTGTAAGTGACTCCTGGGAGAGAATCCTTCTTCTGTAACTATGTGTCTTCCTGTTGACCTTGCATAGCCTAGGAATCCCTTCCGTGGTGGATCTTAGTCCCATCTCGGGGGTGACCTACTGCTGAGAGTGATGAGCAGCTCAGTCTAAGGCTGGGAGGTTCGTGGAAGGTCTGCACGCAGTTGGTGGACTTACCACAGTTTCAAAGATAAGTATCAGTTTATACTTAATATTATGTTTTACATGTCTGTGATTCTTATATGTTATCATGTATTCTGTTGCATATGAGTTATTGTTAATGTCCTTGGTGATGTATATTAGCAGTAATCCTGTGCTTACTCTGTGTTGTTTGGTTAAATATGTTAATTAGATTTAATAAGCATGTTTTATAAACAAGTATGAGAAATTTTCACGTAGTAGTGTTTGTCCGGACGTGGGGTTGATGGCTGGGGAAATTACAATATGGTATTAGAGCCCAAGGCTTCAATGCTGAGCTTGGATGGGCCAGATAAGTGGTCTTTGGACCCAAGGTTTTGAGAGGAAATTGTGTCTAGAGGACTAATTTTGAACCTTAGATTGTTTTTGAGTGCCAAAGGGTTACATTGGCCATGTTACGAAGCTCATGAGGAGTAGCAGTAGAATAAAACTGCAGTTAGTGTGGTATTTGACCACAGAGAGAGAGGGCACTCAACACTTTGGATGTTGGAGCCGTAGGATCTGTTCGAAAAGAAAGGTTAAACCTTTACGACTGTTAGATCCGGAGAAGGTGTCGGGAGGATATCCGAGAAGCCTTTCAGGAGTTCGACTGTCGGGAAGAGAGGGGTGCACTGAGACAGAAAACCCCAAAACTCGAAACTCCGAAGTCCGGAGAAGATCTACACCGTAGATCTGGGAAAAATATCTTGTCCATTGGATCGAGCATAAGAGCTGAGAGAAATTTCAGGAGTTCGGTTGTCGGGAGAAGTAGGATGTGTTGATGCACAAACTCCCAAAGCCCGAAATCACAAAATCCCGAAGAGCCAAAGTAGTGGGTCGAGTTGACGTCACTTGGATGGATGTGGACCCATGGGATCTGTGCCACATGATAGTGGGCCCCGAAGGAAAAGCAGACGCAGTAGGGCTGGACGACGTCACCTGAGGTAACGTGGACCTTCTTAAGTACACCGCATGTCACCACTA
Source organism: Picea engelmannii (assembly GCA_009831015.1). Classification (NCBI taxonomy): domain Eukaryota; kingdom Viridiplantae; phylum Streptophyta; class Pinopsida; order Pinales; family Pinaceae; genus Picea; species Picea engelmannii. Next base: position 1,409,526 of record ML781538.1, read on the forward strand.
TGGTTGGTGACAGCTGTGCTGTGGGCCCGAAGGCTAGAAAGGTTGGAAGTTCGAAAGTCAGGAGTTGGAGAGGGAAGCGAGTGTGGGAGCCTACAAGTTCGAAACCCCGAAACTCTGAGTCTCGAAGTCCCAAAAAACTTTGATGACAGAAAGACCACAATGGATTTCAGCCGTTGGAGGATGAGTAAACGTGGACCGTTGATCCACCCGATTTCACGAATTCGGTAATCGGAACTCCGGGAGATAGTTGTGCGTGCCTTGAAACTTTTTGAAAGTTGGGTAGCACCTAGTGGTATAGAGTTTGGTCACAACCCATGATCACATGGGTTAGGGACTAAGAAAGAGGGGGCTATCACCCGAAAGTTACAGAGCCAAGTAGAGCTCGAAAAATTCGTGAAATTGAAACATTTTCTTAAATCGGATTGGTTTCGAATGTGTGGAATTTGTTAAGAAGAGATGACCTAACAAATTTTGGTTGTCTGAACGTTGTGATTGCAGAAGTTTGATGAGTGCCAGAACTGATTAGAATTTCCATGGAGTGTAAAGAAATGGAAGAAGCGAGGATTGCCTCTAGTTTAGAGAATGAAAGAGAAGGAATGGATGTCCACTTGGGAGTTGAAGGATCGAACTCTAGTGGGCACGAAAAAGAGATGGATAAAGAAGGGCATATGATGAAAATCATTGAAAAATTACAGAAAGATGCCCAAACTCATCGAACAGTTAGCAGAAAGCTCAGGATAAACAAAGTGAATTCAACTTAAAGTTGTTGAAGAGTCTAGAAATAATAGAAAATAAATTGGAAAAAGAGAGTGACTCAAGAAAAACAGGGAGTCGCAGGACCCTTGAGAGGAAAAGAAGATCGAGGAGTGTTAGCAGACATCATCGTCACTCCCCAAAGCATTCTGGTAAGGAATCACACAGTATTTCAAGCCCATCGCCTACCAGAAAGAATAGGAGGTATGGAGTGGATGAACTAAAGGGTGAAATGAATAAGATTAAGCCTCCTACGTTTGATGGAGAACATAAGAAAGAGGAAGATGCTGAAACATGGTTTCTTGGCATGAGGAAATATTTCCAACTTCAAAATTATTCCTCTCATGCAAAAGGAAGAATTGCGATGTATCAACTGAAAGGAAAAACATGCATGTGGTGGGATCATCTTGTGCAGGTGCAACACATTAGAGAGAAAGATATCACCTGGGAAGAATTCAAGAGATATTTCGAGAAGAAATACTTGACTAAAAGATACAATGACAGAAAGATGAAGGAGTTCTTTGAACTCAAGCTAGGCAACATGACCATTGATGAGTATGAACGTAGGTTCTTGGAATTGCTAAAGTATGTTTCATTCATAAAAGATGAGACTGTCAAGATTGAAAGGTATCTAAGTGGATTGCCACCTTCCATTGGGGACAAGATTCAGTATGATGACCCAAAAACCATGGAAGAGACGATAAGGAGGGAAAAATGCTTATATGAACAACAAAAAGAAAATCCTACCTTCTAGAAGGCTTGGGAAGACAAGAAAAAGTTCAAGAAAGAGCAGAGACAAAAGGGAAGCAAACCAAACCTTCCTTTTTCAGAAATATTCCTTAGGGACAACCATCTTTTAGAGAGCCCAGGAAGGCTGAAGTGGGTGGAAAAACGCAAAGACATAAACCTATGGAGTGTTGGGGTTGTAAAGGAAACCATAGGTACAGAGATTTCCCCCACATAAATGATAAAGTGAGAGTTGTCCACAATGTTCAACAAGCTGAAACAATGGAGGACATGGGCAGTAGAATGCCAAGGATATATGCGGCTCTGGACAACAAGCAAGCTAAATTTCAGTCGCACATGATTGAAGTGGAAGGTATGATTAACGACCGACCATTTACAGTTTTAATTGATTCAGGGTCTAGCCATAGTTATATAGATCCTAGAGTGGTGGAAAGTTTTCATTTGTCAAGAAGAAAACATAAAAAGTCTTGGTTAGTGCAGTTGGCTACAGGAACTAAGAGGAAATTCACGGAGTTGGTTAAGTCCTGTCCTGTGGACATGAATGGACTGAGCATGAAGGTTGAATTGAATATTCTGGCTTTAGGATCTTATGACTGTTTAATTGGGATGGACTGGCTGGACCAACACCATGCCATCCTGGACTATCGTAACAATGCATTCACTTGCCTGGATGAGGAAGGGAATCAAAAAATAGTCCAAGGAATTCCCAGAGCTGTTGCTATCAGAGAAATATCAATGCAGCTGAAGAAGTGCTTCAGAAAAGGCTGTCAATTATTTGAAACCCATGTGGAGGAAACACCTAAGGATAAGGTGTCAGGTATCAAAAGACCATGTGGTACTAAAAGAGTTTGAAGATGTATTTCAGGAGGTACCCGGACTGCCTTCGAAGAGAGATATTGACTTCTCTGTAAATTTGATGTATGGAGCAGCTCCAGTGTCGAAAGCTCCTTACAGAATGAGTACACCAGCGCTGAAAGAGTTACAATTGCAGCTTGAAGAGCTTCTGAAGAAGGGGTATATACACCCAAGTGTGTCACCTTGGGGAGCCCCAATTCTGTTCGTGAAGAAGAAATATGGAACGTTAAGATTGTGTATCGATTTCAGACAATTGAACAAAGTGACTGTAAAGAACAAGTATCCTCTACCGAGGATTGATGACCTCTTCGATCAGTTGAAGGATGAGAAGATATTTTCGAAGATAGATCTCAAGTCGAGATATCACCAGGTAAGGATAAAGGATGAAGACATAAAAAAGAACGCCTTTAGAACAAGGTATGATCATTACGAGTTCACAGTGGTGCCATTTGGGTTGTCAAATGCACCCGATGTTTTTATGTGTATGATGAATGGTGTATTCAGGGACTATTTGAACAAGTTTGTCATAGTATTTTAGGATTACATTCTGGTGTATTCCAAGTCAGAGGAAGAGCATGAACAACATCTGAGGATGGTGTTGCAGGTGCTAAGAGAGCACTAACTGTATGCCAAGTTGAGCAAGTGCTCGTTTAATCAAGAGAAGATCCATTACTTGGGTCATATTATTTCGAAGGATGGGATAGTTGTAGATCCTGAGAAGATTGAGTCCATTAGAGGATGGTCAACACCAAGGAATGTGATATAAGTCAGATACTTTATGGGTCTAGCTAGTTATTACAGAAGGTTCATCGCAGGGTTCTCGATGATAGCTCACCCTATCACTTCCTTGCAAAGAAAGGATAAAAAGTTTCAGTGGACAAAAGATTGCGAGAAAAGATTTCAACGATTGAAACAACTGTTAACCAGTGCTCCAATCTTGAGGATTGCAGACCCAAACGAAGAATTCATGGTGTGAACTGATGCATGTAAAGAAGGACTGGGAGGAGTCCTTAGTCAAAATGGATTTGTAATTTGTTATGAATCTAGAAAGTTGAAAGAGAATGAAAGTAATTACACAACTCATGATTTGGAGTTAGTGGCCATCGTTCACGCTCTGAGGAAATTGAGACATTACCTCATCGAAAGGAGGTTTGAATTGAGAACAGACCATAATGGTCTAAAGTATTTATTCGATCAACCAACCTTGAACACTAGACAGAGTAGGTGGCCGGAATTTCTCTGTGAATACGACTTTGATATCAATCATATCAAAGGGAAGGAGAATAAAGTGGTTGATGCACTCAACAAGAGAGTACATGAATTACATGCTATAGCCATTAGCATGTATCAAACCAATATAAAGAGCAGAGTTTTGGAATTTGCAAGCGTCGACTTGCAGTACATGGAGTTGGTAGCAAAGCTACAACAAGGTGAAACGCCACAAAAATTGGAAAATTATAAGTTAGAGACTGATGGAATACTTCTGTACAAGAACAAAGTTTATATACCCAATGTCCAGGGTTTGAAACTCGCGATTCTGAGAGAAATGCATAACGTTCCTTATGCTAGGCACCTTGGATATAAGAAGATTGTGGCAACAGTCAAGAGCCATTACTTTTGGCCAGGTATGAAGAAAGAGATCACTGAATACATGGCCAGATGTATGGAATGCCAGCAAGTTAAAGATGAGCACATGCACCCGATAGGGTTGCTGCAGCCTTTACCCATTCCTAAGTGGAAGTGGGAGGTAGTGACAATGGACTTCATCACGGGATTGCCCAAAATAGGAAAGAAACATGATTCCATTATGGTGGTGGTGGACAAGCTTATGAAAGCTGCCCATTTCATTCCGTTAAAGACCACTCACAAGGAAACAGAGGTTGCTGATATTTTTATGAAGGAAGTGGCATGATTGCATGGAATTCCCAAGACAATTGTGTCTGATAGAGACCCGAAATTTACCTCAAATTTATGGAAGGGTTATTCAAGGGATTCAGAACGAATCTGAATTTCAGTACAACCTATCATCCTGAGTTGGATGGGTAGACAGACTGGGTGAATCGAGTGATAGAAGACATACTAAGGATGTATGTGATGGACAAACCATAAAAATGGGAAGACTACCTGCACTTGGTAGAATTCGCCTACAACAATGGGTATCAAGCATCATTGAAGATGAGCCCATTTGAAGCACTTTATGGTAGAAAGTGCAATACTCTAGTAAGATGAGATAATCCAGCTGACAGAGCAGTAGTTGGGCCAGAGTTGCTCAAGGAAATGGAAGAACAGATGTTAAAAATTAAGCATAATTTGAAAGCTGCCCAAGACAGGAAGAAAATTTATGCTGATAAAAGTAGAACCCACAAAGAGTTCAAAGTGGGTGATCATGTTTTTTTGAAAGTAAAATCCAATAGAAGTTCCCTGAAGCTAAGAAACTGTTCCAAGTTGGCAGCTAGATTTTGTGGGCCATTTGAAATCCTGGAAAGGATTGGGCCAGTTGCATATATGCTTGCATTACCTGCATCCATGACTGTACATAATGCGTTTCATGTTTCATTACTTAAGAAATATATACTCAATCCTAATCATGTGATTGATTGGAACGTGATCTAGGTGGAACAAGGTGTCCTGTAAGTGCATCTTGTGCGCATATTGGACCGGAAAATCAAACAGCTTCGGAATCAAGCCATAGAGATTTTAAAGGTCCAATGGACCTGGTACGGTCCTGAGGACGTGACATGGGAGCATGAAGATGCTATGCGGGCAGAATACCGGCATCGTTTTGAAGATTTTGAAAATCTTGCTGATGCTGTGTGAAAGTTGCACTGAGGACAGTGCAAAAATAAGGGGAGGGGATTGTAATACCCCAAGGAGATGCCCCAATTGCATTATGAATTGTAATTATGTTGTATAGGCTGGTGAGAAAAGTTTATATAAGCTGGTGGGATTATGTGTTTATAGGCCGAAGAGCCTAAGTGTTAAAGGCTAGGAGCCTGATTTTGTACATGTAATGATGCACATTATTAATATAAAAAAACATCTTTGCGTGTGGACCGACCACGATGAATGAGTGATGGGGGAATAAGCTTCCACAAAGTCTGGGTAAGGGAAAGGGGGCTGAAAGGTTGGAAGAGGGGCTAAGCTTGAGGGCTTAAGTCCTGGAGATAATAATTTATTATTATTCCAAAGTGGTGTGAAAGGTATGTTTTTTTTTATCCTAAGTCCCAGGAAGGGCAATGTATGCAGCTCCAACGTGTGCAAAAGGGAACACATGCAGCTCCAGGAAGACAAGTGTTGACCTGGGTGCATGCGGTTCAAAGCTAAAGGGTCAGCTGAGTTTGGGGTTCCTTCTCCATTCTGCCATCGGCTGTCTGGAACCGTGAATCCCATCTGATCTCTGCATGCATACCCTCACGCAGCTCTGAAACCCGAAGCCTGTGATGTTTTCTTGAGGAGTCGATGCACCCTCTATATAAACCGTCAAGTCTGTGTTCGACCTCTGCGTGGATTGCTTGTCATGCATCCCCGAAACTAGATCCGTGAGTCTGCCCTGTATTGTTGGTTGGGAAAACCGAATGTTCTGTAATTGCTTAGCCTTGTTATGATGTAGCGTCTATCTGTCACCAGTTTTGGGAAGCCCGTGTCTGTGTTCCCAGTTGACTGTTGTGGCCGCGCAGTGCTTGACTATGTGTGGCTTGCTGGCCAGTGTATGTTCGTGCTGAGCCTCGTGGTTGCCCGACTGTGTTGGAAACTGATTTGAAGGAAACATGTTGTCTGGCCTGTGCGTAACACTCTCTCCATGTGAGGGAGGTGGTTGCGGCCGAAGAGGCAGGTTTCCAAGCCTGTGAGTGACTCTCTCCAGGTGAGAGAGTGCGCGGAGGAAGTGAGAACTCCTGGAAGGGGTGCTATAGCTGCCACAGATCTCGGAGACTTCCGGTCCAGTCTGTTACTGAAGCCCAAGGCAAGGGAGGTTAAGCAGCCGAAGGACTGTCCGGGTGACAGTGAAGGTGTATACTCCTAGGGTGGGACATGCATATGGGGAATGAGGGTCTGTGAGAAGTGGGTGTAAGTGACTCCTGGGAGAGAATCCTTCCTCTGTAACTGTGTGTCTTCCCGTTGACCTTGCCTAGCCTAGGAATCCCTTGCCTGGTGGAGCTTAGTCCTAGCTTGGGGGTGACCTATTGCTGAGAGTGATGAGAAACATAGTCTAAGGCTGGGAGGTTCGTGGAAGGTCTGCATGCATTTGGTGGAATTACCACAGTTTCAAAGATAAGTATCAGTTTATGCTTAATACTATGTTTTGCATGTTTATGATGCTTATATGTTATCATGTATTCTGTTGCTCATATGAGTTATTGTTAATGTCCTTGGTGATGTATATTAGCAGTAATCCTGTGCTTACTCTGTGTTGTTTGGTTAAATTTGTTAATTAGATTTAATAAGCATGTTTTATAAATAAGTATGAGAATGTTCTGCGTAGTAGCGTTTGCCCAGCCGTGGGGTTGATGGCCGGGGACGTTACATAAGAAAACTTGATAAAGGCAATGCAATGTTCATCATCTTTTGAAGAAGTTATATTGTAATTGAGGGTTGCTGCCGCTCAAACAAAGAGATTGGTGTCTCTTGCTAATTTGGTGCTTAGCAGTGGGGGTTGGTGTCTCTAGTAGGTTGGTGTTTACAAATTTTTGTAACAATAGGTTGGTGCCTGCAAAATTATAAAGAAATTTTTTTGTGGTTTCTCCCGAAAGGGATTCCACATAAATTCTGCATACCGTGGTTAATATTATGTACGATTGATTTCTTATGGTCAATGCATGTTTAAATAAATAAAATATTGTCTTATATTGATTCAGCCCCCCCTAAGTATAAGTGTGTTCTCAACAATTGGTACGAGAGTGGGTTTCTTTAGAAACAATATAACCACTGGAAGGTATATCTCGGGGGCACACATGGTCAACCATGAAGGTTTTTCCACAAATAGGGATTCGTTGTTTGACAAAAAAACTATGCATTATGGAGGATAAGGATGCAAACCTATTTAATGGCTCTTTGTTTTGATATTTGGAAATCATTCGAGACTAGTTACACAACCCCAACAACTCCACCAACAAATGCAGATGGGAATAAGTCTAGTGAAAACAATGCAAAAGCCATGAGTGCCATCTTGTGTGGTCTATTAGAATCCGAGTTTGTCAAGGTGATGCATTGTAAATAAACAAAATAAATTTGGGAAAATTTTCAAAATATCTATGAAGGTGATGACAAGGTTAAGAAGGAAAAGCTCTAAACTTATAGAAGACAATTCGAGAGTCTGAAAATGAAAGACGAAGAAAATGTTGCAGCATATATCCTCCGTGTGGATGAAATTTTCAACACCATCATAGGAATTGGTGAAATGGTTAAATAAATGATGATTGTACACAAGGTGTTAAGGTAAATCCCGTTAATATTTGATGCCAAAGTTTCCACTATTGAAGAAATGAAGGATCTTGATAAATTGACAATGGATGAATTGCATGGGATTCTCACTACATATGAAATGAGGGGTGAAAAAGAAAATCCATCAAATAAAGAAGCAACTTTCAAAACCTCAAAGAAGATGAAGAACAAATAAAATGGATCAAGATATTGTTTCAACTGTGAATCAGATGCAGAGGAAGCACATTTTGTGAGAAAACTCAAAAAGAGATCTGACAAATACAAAGGTAAGATGCCCATTAAATGCTTTAATTATGGAAAAGTAGGACATTTTTCTGCTAAGTATCCATATGTAGAGGATGAAAGTAGTGACGATGAAGAAGTCCATAACGTAAATAAAGGGAGAAAACATCATCGACACAAAAGAAACCACAAACTGGACAAGAATGAAAAGAAGAAGAACTCTTATAAGCATAAGATGAGTCTCTACTCAAAATGGGTTAGTGACTCGTCTGAAGAAAGAAGTGAAAACAATAAATAGTGATAGAGAAGAAAATCTCTTTATGGAAAAAAAAAGAGATTGATGAAGGAAAAGGAAAAGAAACAATGTGTTCATAAGAAGAGGAAAATGCCAAAATAGATGGGGAAGTGGATCTTGAAGAAGAACTCATATGTGCCCTAAGAGAAATAAATAAACTAAGGAAAATAATTTGAAGCAAAAGGAGCAACTGCAAAACTATGAAGAAGAGGATCGTTATTCAAAAGCCAAAATGTCGCAAAGCCTTGAAGAAACAAAAAAGATTATCATGAACCTAAATGTTCAATCAAAAGAGGCAATAAGGACAGAAGAAGTGGTGAGAATTAGCTGAAGGAAAATGAGGAAAACTGTTAAAAGATATAATATGAAATTGTTTCCTTAAGAAAGGAACTAGAGAAAACAACTATTAAGTTGAATATAAGCTTGAAGTTTGAAAAGAGTAATGAAACCTTAGATGATATCATCAATTTTCAAAGGTCTCCATTCATTAAGACTAGTCTTGGCTATGATAAGATTTAGATGACCACCAAAGAAGATTCAAAAGCTACATAGCCACTAAAGAAAGTAAATGAAGTAAAATATAAAAGCTATGCAAATGTGCTCAAAAGATCCATCAATGATGAAGACAACATGAAGAAAGAAAATGATGTTCCATAGAAAATTGACATTCCTTCCAAAGACAACAAGGGCATATTTAGAAGATCTTTCCCACCAAGGTGACCTCACATGACTTGGTACCAAAATTCTTTCTTTGGCTATTGCTTTTGCTGTAATCATTTTGGTCATAAAGCAATAGATTGTAGAATAGATGCTAGAAATAATTATGTATGGAACAAAGAAAAATTACTTATGGGTTCTCAAACAAAAAACTATAATTCATTTGCCCCTTTATTTTATTATAATGTTGAATTTTATAACTGCAATAACTATGGGCATATAACATGATTTTGTAGAAGTGGCCTAGCGAAAACTTCTAGACAAAACAAGGAAGAAGATACCCTTTCCAAATAGGAGTTTGGAAAAGGAAGAATGAGCAAGAAAAGGAGAAGAAGGAAGAATCTATGCTTGTGCAAGCTGCCCTTCATGATCAAAACAAAGGAAACTAATGGTACATTGATAGTGGATGCTTGTAACACCCTGTTTCCCCCGGATTGTAAATATAACTGAACTGGCCAATGACTATGGCAAAACTCATAAGTATGAATATGTGGTGTAAATGGACCTGTAGGAAGAAGTCAATGAATGTAAATAACAGTTTGAATTTATTGAAGAACTGCTGAGAGGGGATGTGCAGAAAAGAGACCACGATGGTGGTGGAGGGTACCTGGAAAAGGGGCGTTAACTTCCACCAAGAATTAAATATCGTATTTGGACTCCACTGGCCCGGAGAACCAAAAGTGGCTCGCTAGCCCTGAAATAAATGCCTTGCAGGACGGTAGGTTGATGGCTTGATGAGGGATGGGGAAGTGAACCTCTTATCCGTAGAGCCATCATGACTGACCAACGCAAGGGTAATCATGCCACACGCAACCTCGTGAGAGGATAAGGCGTATGGCAGAAGTGATTGATAAGGGAGGCGAGGGGAACTCTGGCGGGGGTTACGCAGAGTGAGTGATAGCAGCGAGGGAGGATTGCAACCTTCACTCCTGGTCACTGGCAGACAGGGAGACGCAGTCTCAGAACGTCGTGGTCTCGGCTCGGGGGTGGCTAGTGGTAAATCCATTAGGAGTCACTACGCCTACGGTTGGGTGGAAACGAGCACCCCTCTCAGCAGTTGCTTCCATTGTTGAAGTTATTTCTGATAAGTGTTTTGCTCATATTGCATCTTGAAATTTATATGTTGTCACATATGTTCATAGACTTGTGGAATTGTAAATGTTTCCTATGTAAGAATGTCTGTGCAGTAATTGACAATAAGGAGTAGATATTAGCTCATAGAACTGTGAAATTGTAAATGATTTCAGCCTGAGAATGTCCGCGTAGTGTTTGATATGACTAAGTTGATATATGCTTATCACAAAGGAAACCATGCACGACTTACGTTGGTAAATATATCTAGTTATGCTTAGATTGAGCTAGGTTAGGCTCCCAATCCGTCCTCGGGAAGCTATTTCCTCTATCCGTCTCCAGGAAAGCCCTGGAATAGATCTCTAGTAGAGATTCCCTCTTGTAGAAGGGATACTTAGCCATTCTTGAGAAGGTCTTCAAGGAGGAAGAAATCGACGGTCAGGACCTTATAGAGAAGATTGACAAAATCCCGTCAGCCGTCAGATCTCGAGAAGTTGCGCCAGAGTTAAACCCTAGTGTGTAGAGAAGGAATCCTAGCCGTTGATCTCGACAGGACACGTGTCAGCATTCTGGGCAGTCATCGGGATTTTGGAGGCGTCGGGGTTTCACAGGTCGAAGAGAACTGAGACCTTTTGAGTCTCGAAACTCTGATGAAGAATCTCTGTCGTTGATCTCAGTAGGAACATGTGGCAAGAGATTCCGAAGAGTCGTGAATCGAAAATCGGAGTTCCTGAGAGCAAGGAGAACATGACTTCGAAAGTCTCGAAATCCCGAGAGTAAATCTGAGTCGTCCATCTGAGGGCTAGGTGTCAGAGATCAAGGCGCCATCGGAGTTTGACGCATCGAAAAATCGGAGTTTCCAAGGACAAGAGGAACGAGACATCGAAAGTCTCGAAATCCCGGAGGAATCGGGACTGTCCATCTAGAAGGACGCTTGGCAGGAGATCGAACACCGTCGGTGAAAGTATCGACATGAGGCTTCATCGAGAAATTGGGAATCCCGGTGACAAGTGAACTGTGTGCTTTGAATTCTCGATCCATGAAACCCCGATCAGTGGGGGCCAGCTGTCAGCACAGTAGCGGAGGAGGACGAAGCTGTAAGGAAGACGCGTGTCAAGCATCCAGAGAGAATCGAGAATCGGGATATTGCGGGTCCCGTGGACTTTTGTCTTGTGACACTGGAAACCCCGTAACCCCGACGGGGATAAGGTAGTGGTCACAGAGTTGGTCATGGGGACCAGGGTCTAAGCTAGTGGGGCTAGCGTGATAAAAAAGGCGCGTCGTGAATCGAAAAATCACGAGTCCCGGGGACATGTGTTTTGTGTCGTTGCAAATGCCGAAACCCCGATGGAAGGTTATACGGCTGCGGTCATATGGTAAGTAGTCACATGGACCATTGTATAGCTAGTGGGGCTAGCGTGATCAAAAAGGCGCGTCGCGAATCGGGAAATCGCGAGTCCCGGGGACATGTGTTTTGTGTCGTCGCAAATGCCGAAACCCCGATGGAAGGTTATACGACTGCGGTCATATGGTAAGTGGTCGCATGGACCATTGTATAGCCAAGGGGGCTAGCCAGTGTAAAGGTGTGTCGAGAGTCCAGGGGACTTGTGCATCATGATATTGAAAGGCGCCAAACCCCGACAGGATTTAAGGCTGTGGTCTAGTGAAGGTTGTGGTCGTATTGAACAGGACTTAGCCCGGAGAGCCAATACGCTAGGAGCACATCAGGGATCGGAGGATCGAGAGTTCCGGGTACATGTGCACCTCGGCACCGCAAACTCTGAAACCCCGATGAGAAGTTGTCACTATGGTCATATAGGAACCGGTCGTGTGGACCAAAGGCTTAGCCAAGAAAGGCTGAGGCAACCAAGGGGCGCATCGGAAATTCGTTCCATCGGTGATCGGGGATTCGAGAGGACAGGGAACCTCGACACCGCAACCTCCGAAACCTCGAATCCCGATATTGAACCAGGGATTGACATTTCGCAAATGCAGGTTTCTGGAGATTTCTCATTTGTGGGAGATTAACCCAATTTTTTTTTAAATTATGATAGTGGGTGTGTTACAAAGTGGTATCAGAGCATGGTTACAACACTCGACCTGATTGGGCTCATGCATGAGTCGCTTATAAACCTTGTTCGAAACACTCCTATGAGGAGTAATCCCTTGACTTAACTCTCTTGTCCAGGATTAAAAACTTGGGAAATGAGAACCCGACTGTGTAAGCATGTTAAAGAGTTATGAAATTTTGCGTAAATTATAAAAATGTATCTAACTCTTACTAATACCCAGTGTTTGTCTTTTCACTCAAGCGGACGATAAACCGCGGGAATCTACAAACGCAGAGTATGGTGACTCACCAAGAGGTGGGAGAAGGCTCCCACAACAGAGATGAAGAGTCTGACGAAAGAAGAGCAATAGGAACCCCTCTAGACCTAGCCGAGACTGTGAGGATTCTCATGGTCGAATTACAAAGCTGCAAGGTCGATAATGAAAGGATGATGAAAGAACAAGAAAAGCAAACCGAGATTAATGCAGTGCTACTACAGAGCTTATCCGACCTACAACGACAAATGCAGCATGAACCTGAGATGCAGAATCGTGGTTGTGTTAGTGGTCACACTGAGAGAAGCACATCTAGAAAGGTCCACCCCAGAGGTAAAGGACCAGTTCCAGACAATTCCACTGAGAAGGAAGCTGGTGATTCAGAAGGCTCTTCCAACAGCAAGACCAGTTCCTATTCTCCAAAGAAACAGAAGAAGAAAAAGACTTCCAAGAGTCATAAATTTGAGGAATTCAGGAAGGCCAAACCTCCCTCCTTCGACGGCAAGATAAAGAAGGGAGAGGAAGCCAAGGCTTGGCTACTCGGACTAAAGAAATATTTCAGAGTCCATGATTTTTCAGAGAACTTGAAGGCCCGAGTGGCCACTTTCAATCTGAACGGAAAGGCTTCCATTTGGTGGGAAGACCTTAAGAATATGAAAGGGGTCCGCGAGGAGGACCTGTCTTGGAAACAGTTTGAGAAGTACTTCCGGAAGAAGTATTTGTTGGAAAGGTATTTCGACGAGAAGGCTAAAGAGTTTTATGAACTCAAACTAGGACAACTTACTATGGAGGAATATGTCAACAAATTCCTCGACTTATTGAGATACATACCCTACATCAAAGAAGAGAAGGCTAAGGCACAACTCTTCATCAGTGGGCTACCCAAAGAATACCTAAACCGAATTGAATTCGACGAGCCAAAGACCCTAGAAGACACTATACGAAAGGCAACATATTGTCATGAGCAATATGGACATCGGGCAGAGTCCCGTGGAGACTGGAAACAAAAGAATGGTTCAAAATTTCAGAAGAAAGGGAGCAAATCCTCAGTATTTAAGAACTACAAGAAGAACCACAGAATGAACTTTCCAACTCGGAGTGTACTCCAGCAAAACTTTCCCTCGGCGGACGGAAATAAAACTTCTGGACCTATACCAGTAAATACTGATAACCCAAAGAGAAAACCTTTGGAATGATGGGATTGCAGAGGAGATCATCTCCGGAGAGACTGTCCACTCCGACAACAAAACAGTCGGAAAATTTATAACATGCAGGAAGCTACCACAGTCAATGATGTGGCAAGGAGTGTGCCGCGGATCTATGCAACCTTGGATAATAACCAAGCTGACCACCAAGCTTCAGTGGTGGAAATAGAAGGTATGATCTTCAACCATCTGGTATCTGTTTTGATTGACCCTGGTTCAAATTTGAGTTATATATCCCCTAAAGCTGTTGATA
>ML781538.1:1430955-1470194 GCA_009831015.1 Picea engelmannii
GAGAAGGATATGATATGAGTGAAGTTGGAATATCATTCCAAAAGGAAAGAGTGATGAGGTATGTGAGGAAGAAGAATATATATGTGAAGATCTAGCGAACAAATCTTGTGATGGAAGAAATAGTGAATAGATCTCATGAAGGAAGAAATAGTGAACACATATGGTGAGGGTAGATCTAGTGAAGAGATATTGTGAAGGAAGAAATAGAGAATAGATCCGGTGAAGGCAGAAATAGTGAACATATCTGGTGAAGGAAGAAGTAGAAAGAATATATGGTAAAGGAAGAAGTAGAAAGAAGACTTGGTGAAGGTAATGTGAATGCTCATAATATTTTAAAGAAGTTATATTGTAATTCAGAGTTGGTGCCGCTCAAACAAAGAGATTGGTGTCTCTTGCTAAGTTGGTGCTTAGCGGTGGGGATTAGTGTCTTTAGTAGGTTGGTGCATACAAAGATTTGTAAGAGTAGGTCGGTGCCTACCATAATTTGTACCAGTGGGGATTGGTGTCTCTAGTAGGTTGGTGCTTACAATTTTTTTTAATAGTAGGTTGGTGCCTACAAAATTATAAAGAAAAGTTTTGTGGTTTTTTCTCGAAAGGGTTTCCACATAAATTCTATGTACCATGGTTAATATTATGTATGCTTTCTTTCTTATGGTCGATGCATGTTTAAATAAATAAAATATTGTCTTATATTGATTCACCCCCCTCTCAATATAAGTGTGTGCTCAACAAGTCTCACTCTTGGTTGCATTTCTAGTTGGTTTTTGTTTTGATTAATTGCAGGTTTAGTTCAAAGTTAGATCGATCCTCTTCCATTTTCCCAAAGGTGTTGATTTGAGCATAATCTCATTTATGTGTCATCCTAACATTTTGTGTTCCTGTCAACCTCATTGCTAAACTATTCATGCAATAGCCCCTTCGAGATTCACACATATCATGTTTTCCCTTAAAAATCCGCATGACATCTTTATGCAACTAGTATGTAGCCTCACCATACCATTTCACAAGTTTTATAATATGATACTTTCATGATAATAAAAATTTAATGTGCCATTGTCATAATTAGTACTCATGCAACCCTTCATAAATTTTGTTTTTCAAGAGCTTGTGGTTTGTTTATGAAACATAGTAGGCTAATCTTAATTTTTTAGAAATTATTGTTTAACCTAACATTGTTGTTTTTGTTTGTTTAGCACTTAAGAAATCCAAGGAAAGTTGCAGGTAACAAATGAAAAAATAGTTTTTTAGTACTTACCGCTTTTATTGTTCCCTTTTATCTTTCACACACTTTACACTTTCAACATTATTTCAACACTTATTATTTTTGTTATAAGCACATTCATGCACGCAATGAAGGACCTATAAATTCTTTCAATTGGAGTATGCTCTCCACCTTTCCCTCACAAGAAATATTGGTAGATAAAAAATAATTAAAGGTCTGAAATATCTCTTTCAACACATTTGCATAGAAGTTGTTATTTCTTATTTCATGCTATTGCTCACAAACATAAGGAATTTACCAATTTACCTAGCTAAAGATATTAGGATATTTAGACACTTAGGAGTTAGTGATGTCAACTTTGTCTAATGTGTTTTTAGGTATAATGTGTTTCCTTAGTATGCATTTGTAGTTATGTAATCCAAAGGTCATGATATGTCCTAGACACAAAGTGATTTGATGGTTCATATACTTCTCGATACTAATAACTATATTGATTTATGGTTTAACACCATATTGGTCCATGATATCTATTTAAAGAACACGGGGGGTCATTTGTTGATGATTGATTGTGAAAAAATATTATGTAAATTCTTTTCTTTCGCATTAATATATTTCATCAAGTGGTCACGTTGGCTGGGGTTGTGCACTATTTTCCTCTTTGACGGTTTTAACCACATAATACATTGATGTGCTGATATTTGATATGGTTGCATGAGTGGCTACCTAAGGTGTTTGACCTGTGTGGAAATACAATATTTTTTCAAACTTGCTATTAGAGCTTGTATGAAGACTCCCTCCCGTTGATGATCGAGATCCTAAACCCGTGTCATCGCATGCATACATTTTTTTATGGGTTATATTATTTATATGCATTTTTAGGCTAAGCAAGTTGTTCCATTATGTATGGAGTGGTCCTTTTACTTGGAAACAATTTTCATTTCACTTGAAAATGTTTTCGTTTTCCTAAGATATGACCCATTTTGTGAGATTTGAAGGTATAGAGTTTCATTACCCCTTTTATTTTTTTTTAATACTATGTTAATATTTTGGTTTTTCTGTTTGTATTCCTAGTTTGATACCCTTTCTGGTCTGCATATGCTCTTTGTTATGGACTTTGTGCTATATCGACAGATCAAAAATAAAGTGGAAAGTCTTTTATTTTCTATGTATGCTCTTTGCTCTACACTTTATGCAATCTTAGAAAATTAGAATTAGAGAGAAAAAATTAGTTTTTTGGGAAGGCTAACCAAGATCTAACCTCGTTGTTTTAAAGTTTCATTTTTTTTCGTCAAAATTTTGTTTTTTCGCATGTGTGAGTTTTGTGTTAAAGTTTTTTGCACGAAAAAACAAGGGTTTTCATGGTAAGCACACACTTCAAGGCAAAGAAACTCCCCCCCTCCCCCCTTATAACACTTGCTATATATTTTACTTTAGTTCACTTGGTTGAAAGATTATTAAGTTTAAGTCTTTCTTTTCATTAAGTTAATTTTTGAAAAAATGCATGCATGTTTAATAACTTTATTGTAAAGTGCATTTCACTTAAATTATAAAAGTGAATCACTATGAAGTAACTTTAATATTCATTTTTTAAGTTACTTTTTGTATACAACTTTAATTTATAAAGTAATTTCATTGTAAAAGTAGTAACTTTAATATTCATTTTTTAAGTTACTTTTTGTATACAACTTTAATTTATAAAGTAACTTCATTGTAAAAGTAATTCTCATTTATTTTATAAAAGTGGATTACTTCATAAATAACTTATTTGTAAAAGTGGACCACTTCATAGGTGAAGTTAGGGAAAGACGATAGTTTTTTTTTACTCAACAACCTCATTGTGCATCCATCACCACATGGGCCAACCTCTTTTTATGCCTTTCTTAAAAATGACATAACTTTGACATATGAAGTTTGTTTTAGCGTCGTTTTATTTGGAAATTGCCTATTTTTTCGAGATATTTCCATCTAGACAGTTAGTTTATGCTTTTGAATATATATTTCCTACATATTTTAATATGGATAGTCTAAGTGATATTTTTCTTACCATTACAAATTGCTTTTCATGGAAATCCTGTATGGAGGATGTACTACGAAGTAAAGGACTTTACCATATTACTTTGGGAAAATAAACTACCCCCATTGATGCCACCAAGCAATCCAAATGGTATAGTAAAAATGACAAAGCATATGGATCGATGAGAATGTTCATATTTAGTAATTTACGGTTTCTCCTTCAAGGAATTAATGACCCAGATGAAGCTTGGGAAAAATTGGAATCCATATTTGGTAAACATAATGAGATTCAAGAAAACCAATTGATTTCTTTAAATCCTAATGATTTCTCTTGCATTGAATATTATCTATCTAAATTCAAAATACTTAGACTTTTACTTGCAAACTACAAAATAAAAATGAAAGTTGACTGATTTATATATGTTATTCTTGCTAAGCTTGGTAGTGGATATTCTATTTTTGTATCTGATTTTCACTCCACTAGAGAAGCACTAGGAGCTACTTACAAATCACTCTCTCTTGAATCTTTTTGTGGTTCTTTGATCAGAGAGAAAGATAAGCTCTTGCATCTTAGAGTGATCAACACTGCAGGTACATTTAACAAATCCTCAGTGGCCCAACAAAAGGATAAATCCAAGTATCCAAAGAAGCAAGATCCTCACAATAAAAAATAGAAAAAGAGTCTGAAACCATCTCTTAGCTTCTACTCCCAATTGTGACAAAAGACCAAAATCAAAAAGTAAGAAGATTGCGTGACATTGCAAGTTTTTTGGGTGAGATGGTTATCTAGAGTCCAAATGGTAAAATTTTTATGGAGGTGTTAAAAGAAACAATGAATAAGAACAACATCATTCTTGATTCTTCTAATTCTTCTTCTCATGGACATGCACTTTTTGCTTCTAGTTTTTCCATCAATGTAACATCTACTTCTTTTTCTAATGAGTGGTTTATTGATTATGGAACATCTTATCACATGGCCAAGGATAACGGCATTTTTTTTTCTCTTAATGAATGTAACAACAAACAAACATTTGTTGCTGATGATAGATCTCTTAGTGTTGCAGGGTGTAGAATAGTTCAACTAGATGATGACCATTTTAGCAATGTATTATGTTTTCCAAGTCTCTCCTACAACCTTCTGACTATGTTCATAATGAATCTAGCCTTGTTTACCATCTTAAGAAATCTCTCTATGGTATTAAGAAAGCTCCTTGGCCTTGATACACTAAACATTAGAGAATTTTTAAGGTAAAAAATAGGCCTAAAAAAAAGTGCTATCAACATCAACTTTAAAAGAACCGATAGGATTCAAGATGATGATGCCAACAACAAAGGTAAATCGTTTTCTAGGGAAATAAAAGACTATTTCTTTTATCCTATTTTTAACTTGTCTCCTTATAGGTTTACTCAAATCTCAAGTGTAGGCACGAGTACCCACTCCACATACTTTTGATAGACCCACAGTGAGATAAACTGAAAATACCTGAAAAATGTGTTTCTTTGAAAAGAAACACATTTTTTCCATGTTTTTCTAGTTGATCTCACTATGGGTCTATCAAAAGTATGCAAACTGCATATTCATTGGATGTGGAATTTAATTTTTCATCCAACGAGTTTCAACAGTTGAAATTTGAGTAAACCTATAACGAGATAAGTAAAAAATATGATAAAAAAAACAGTGTTCTTTCTTTTCCTTTGAAAATTCATAACTCTTATTTTATTATTTTTCTTAGGAGGCCCATTTTAGACCACAAAATTTCTCTAATAATGAATATATTTCTTCTTGACATTGGATTTTCTCAATGTCATTTTGGCCCCAATGTCTATACCAAGAAAGTAGGTAACCATCTCATAATACTTATTGTTTATGTTGATGACCTTATTCTCACTAGTAATGACCCCCAAACTTTTAAACCATGTGAAATCTAGTATTAATAAGAAATTTGAAATGACAGACTTAGGTTATTTGCATTATTTCCTTGGCTTTCAAGTATTGCAAACCAAGGAATAAATTTATCTTTCCCATTCTAAGTGTGCATGTGACCTTGTTTATCGCTTTTCACATGGAAGATTATAAACCAACCCCATCTCCCTTCCAGTTTGGAGTCAAACTTGTTACCACTTTGAACTATCAATTACTTGGTAGCCTTTTGTATTTGACTCATACCTATCATGATATTTCCTTTTCTATTGGTCTTATTGCTAGTATATGAAAACACTTCACGAGACCCATTAGAAAGCAACAAAAATGATACTTCGATATATTTGGGGTACAATTCAGTTTGGGATACATTACGGTTCAAGGGGACTCCTTTTTTTTGGTTACACTGATTATGATTGGGATGATTACCTTGATAATTGGAAGTCTACTACATAACATATTTTCTATCTTAGTTCCAGACTTGTCACTTGGGATTGCACAAAACAACAAGCTCTTATTCTTTCTTCAGTAGAAGTAGAGTATCGAGCAATAGTTAAGAAGCCTTATGGCTTTGACATATCCTTTTAGAGTTTGTATTCCAACAATATCATTTGACCACACTCTCATGTGAAAATCAAAATGCCATACATATTTCCAAATATCTACTTCAACATTAATAACAAACACATTGAGCTACACTTGCGCTTCATTAGAAATTTTGTTCAAGATCGTGTTCTCAAAATTCTATTTTGCCTTACATATGATCAAGTTGTATACATTCTCACAAAGTGTCTTACAAAAGTGAAGTTTTCTAAACTTCGATCTATGTTAAGAGTTTAGGAAATTGTCGTTAAGGGGGGATAGGCTCCAAATCCTCCTTCCTTCTCCTATTGTGTCACCTTTGTAAATCCTTCAATCCTATCCCAAGTTGTTCTTAAGGGGGGATGTTAGGATATTTGTACACTTATGAGTTAGTTAAGATCAACTTTGTCTAATGGGTCTTTAGGTAAAGTATGTTTGCTTAATATGCATTAGTATGCACTTGTAGTCATGCAATCCAATAGTCATGATAGGTTATAGACATAAAGTGTTCCGACAATTCGTATTCTCCTCAATACTAACAGATATATTGATCCATGTATTAACACCCGATTGGTCCATGATCTCTATTTAAAGAGCATGGAGGGTAATTTTTTGATGATTGATTTGGAGAAAATATTATGTAAATTATTTTATTTTTCATTAATATATTGACTGAAGTAGCCGTGTTGGTTGGGGCCATGGACTATTTCCCTCTTTGAGGGTTTTAACCATGTAATACACTAGTGTATTGATTTTTTTATATGGTTGTGTGAGAGGTTTCTTAAGGTGTTTGACCTTTGTGGAAATGCATTAATTTTTTGAACAAAATAATGAACTCATTTAAAGTACTTATCACTTTCAGTTAGTTCCTTTCTTGCGATTTATGTTTCAACATATTTTATTTCATCCTTTCATATATAACATTTACTTAAACATGTATTATCTTTTCTATCACTCACTGGTGCACACAAAAGGAAGACCTAAAGACTCTTCTTTCAGAGTATGCTCTTCACTTGGCACTCACAAGCAATCTTGGTGAACCATTATTGATCAGAAGTTTAAATTACCTCATTTTCACACCATAAACAAAACAACATTGGTTCATGACGCCAAGATTATCCCTCTAAAAATCAACTTAAATCATCTAACTAAATTAATTCCTCCCTCAAGGTTACAAAATAATTTATAGTCTATGATAATAGTTTGGTGGCATGTATCCAAATAACTCCCCATAGTTAGTTTTCATAAGAAACATAGTTGTTTTCCTAGGGAATGCAAAATCCATTCTGATAGATGTGACAAAAAATAGTAAAAGGGACACACTCTATTTTGAATGTCAATGTTGAGGATCAGGGTTGGTATTTTAATGAAGCCACCCATCTATTTTAAGCTACATTTTAACCCCTTTACCATTGGAGGCCAATACAACACCCATGAAAAAGAATCTTAGCATCTAAAACTAGGTTTAGCACCACATGGATTTTTTTGGATTATAGAAGCACTTTATGGTTGTCCCCTTGGACCTACCCCAAAATAAATTTACTATAATTTTTTCTGTCATACCTTCACTTTCCATATTTGGTGGTTTCATCTCCATTTATTGCGATCAATAAGAAATCCTAATTATGATTTGAGTGGAAGATCACTAGAGTTGATATAATCATTCTTTTACTTTACAAAAATCATGTGGAAACTCTTACATCGAAACACTACACCTATGACTTCTTGAAACACACAGATAAAACATTGTTACACCACTCAGGCATTGGTTTCACTTTAGGCACATTTGTTTTGAGTACATAAAATTTTCCATATAGCACTATCCCTTTACTTATCCACTTGTCACTTATAGATACTTCCATAGTTGAGAACTATAATTGAGAACTATAACACAACATGAGTCACCTAGGTGTTCATGTAAGTTTCTTGTACTTACTCCTCTAATAGGAGTAATCCCTACTCTGCTCATATCTCCAACAAGGCATGTTATATCTCCTTCAAATCCTAATATGCGTTCATCAACCTTGAGCTCATCATTGTCAAGCTCATCCTCCTCTATCTCACCTTCTTTCATCTCTACCATGTTTATGTTGGATTACTGAGAGGGGGGTGAATCCGTAATAGAGCAATTTAATCCTTTTTAACCATATAATCCAAGTGTTATATCAATATAACATTATCATCCAATAAATGCAGAGTAAATAAGCAATGAACAAATGAACAATCATACACATACACAATACACCAGTGTTTTACGTGGAAACCCAAAGTGGGAGAAAACCACATAATGATTTTTCTTATATGTTTTGAAGAATTATGTTCATTGGAAGCACCAACTTCCTTTGTTTTCCAGCTGCAACTGGAAGGAGGCTCCAACCCCCTAGTTTCTCAGGCTACAACCTAAGGGAAGCTCCAACTCCCCAATTCTATGGCTACAACAAGAAGGAGGCTACAACCCTTTATGTTCTCTGGCTACAACCGAAAGATGACTACAACTACCTATCCTTTCCCCGTCCAACCACCCTGACGTATAAGTAGAATGATGGAACCGTTGTCACACTATCATTGTGAGATATACTGCTGTAAACCTTTACCAATCAACCTGTAATCATTCCATACCATAAAAAAGTGCATCAACCATGCACCAACCTGTACCTCAACCTGTAATAAACCTATACCATAAACAAGTGCATCAACCATACACCAACCTGTACCATGAACAAGTGCATCAACCATGCACCAAACCTATACAAAACCAGTACCATGAACAAGTACATCAACCATGCACCAAACCTGTACAAATAACCTGTCACAACAAATTGCCCAAACAACCTATCACAACAACCTGTCTCACCAATCTTATCAACCAAATCATATCTACTCACCAAGATCAATCATCAAGATAGCTCTCAAATATGTGCATCAACCAACCATAACACAAAAACTCATAATCATCACCAAGATCAATATGCGCTTCTAATAATATACCAATACAAGTATGCTACATCATTCATAAACCATGTATCAACAATACTACTAACAAGTGCCTCCAACCATGTACCAAGTATGTACCAATCATGTATCAACTACTCGTCAACTATGACTCATCAAGATGTACCATCATCATCAACTATAGACCTCATGTATGTGCCCACTCATCAACTACTTGTCTCAACCATGTACCCAACATGTACCTCAACCAAAAGCCCTCATCAATTTCATCATCCAAATATGATTTGTAACTCTGTAATAGACCTGGTGTATATGATCACAACAAGAGACTAGCATTTTCATCAAACTGTACTTTAGTCTCACATGACTAGTTTTGGATTAGTCAACAACCCTAACTTGAAATAATCATAACTATGTACCTGTAATGAATAAAGATATGAAAATAGTACATAATGTTCTTCAGTGTGTTTTATGAAATTCCTCCAGGTTTCACTACTTGGAACCTCTCAGAAAATGAGTTATAGAAAAAATAACATACCTTGTTGAATTCTGGCTTATTGTAGAGAGCGAACTTGTAGAGCGTTCCCCGCACAAAATATTTGTTGTATGGATATGGAAATTTTACAAAACATACTACATAATGTACTATAACCAACACTTTTGGTCTTACTTAATTTGGATCTTTTATGAATAAGTTATGACGTTTTTACCCAAAACACCCGTTTTAGACTAGTTTCATGACTAGCCACAAACCCTTTTTTCCATGGAGTGTAACTCCAAAACTAAAACGATACACAAGATGAAATTCGTACCACAGCTACTTGGACATGTTTTCTCAATGGCCTATCAATTTAACGGTCTGAATCATTATAGAAAAAAAGTTATTGTGAAAATGGTGAGATGACCTATAAATAACATACCTTAGAAAGCATCATCAAAAGAATTTATTCTCCCTTGAATTTCGACTTTCTTTACTTCACCTTCTCTCTTGAATTCGGCTTAGATATCTTTTGGTTACCTAAGTCACCTGTAGATATTCAATATGCTCAAGTGTGATATAAAATGAGAGAGCCTTGCCTCTTATTTATACTTTCATGTAGCTTCCTCAAGGGGTTACCTTTTAACCATCTTAACCCACTTTCCTTATTTTAGAGTTAACCAACTTCTAACCACTTGTATAATTAGTAATTTATCCATTAACTTTATTATTTAAATAATTTATTTCTTATCCACTTTGACTTATAGTACACTCATCACTTCGCTTTACCTCAAGGGGTTACCTTCTAACCATCTTAAACCACTTTCCTTATTTTAGGGCTAACCCACTTCTAACCACTTGTCATCTTAGTAATTTCTCCATTAACTTTATTATTTAAATAATTTATTTTGTATTCACTTTGAATTATAGTACACTCATCACTTCAATTTATTATTTACCTTCTAAAAATATCTTAAACCACTTTGACTACTTTGACTTATTGGTACTTCTAGATGACTCATGAGGGTTCTCCAACTTCACATGGCCATAACTCTCTAACCGTGAGGAGTTATGTGACGTTCCACATACCACTGGAAATGAAATGACATGTACTATCCATATAGAATAGTCTTGCATTAAAATATATCAAAACTCATACCATTATCCATCAAACAAACTTGGGTCCATTACCCAAACCCGGGTTCTCCAACTTCTCATGGCCATAAATCTCTAACCATGAGGAGTTATGTGAAGTTCCACATACCACCAGAAATTGAATGAAATGTACTATCCATCTAGAATAGTCTTACCTTCAAATATATTAAAACTCATACCATTATACATGAAACAACCTTGGGTCCATTACCCAAACCTTTGTGCTACTGGAATTCGCTACCAGACTTTCTCCAAGGGTTTACATCAATCACTAAGGGTTGATATCAATCTGCAATATTTGACATCAATTACAACCAACAATCCATACCAACTATCCATCAACCTAAGCCAACTGTCTGACAATATCCCCCTTTGGCATTGATGGCAACACCAACATTGATGGAAACACTTATTCATGATACCATTCATGCTTATACTCTTCATCAATGTTTCTATCTCTCCCCCTTTGACATCAATGGAAAAGGGTATCTCCCTTTGGGGTTGATCCCCTGACTGAACTCTCCTTGGGGTTGCTCCCCTTGTCTACTTGCCTTTGATTTTTCTTTGTGTTTATAAGTCTCTGATTACTCTCTTTCTGTTCATATGAATAATATCTCCCCCTTTGAAAAAGGGTATCACTTTGAATTCATATCGCTCGTTCTTCCCTTGTGACAATTGCTCCCCTTGGAAACATGCCTCTATGCTCTCTCTCCAAGAATTTACCTTTGCATATGATAAATCTCTCCCCATTTGTCCTATTTATGGTGATTCCTCATGTACATCTAAGACATATAAGATAAGAATTCAAAATCATTCATTTTGGAGTAGAAATTACTCTTAGTCTCTGGCAAATATACTCAAGGGATTCCTGTGGAAGCGGTTTTGTAAAGATGTATGCCAGTTGTTCTTTTTTTCCCACATATTCAACTTTGATGTTCTTCTCTGCAACCTATTCCCGTAGAAAGTGATACTTGATTGGAATGTGCTTCGTCTTGGAGTGCATCACTGGGTTTTTTGAGATACTGATGGCGCTTGTATTATCACGATAGATTGGAATGGGCTCATCATACTCAACCTATATATATGTCAAAGTTTGTTTCATCCATAGAACCTGTGTACAACATGATGCTACTGCAATATACTCTGCCTCGGCTGTAGATAAGGATATTGATGATTGTTTCTTTCTTAGCCAAGATATTAAACACTCACCCAAGTAGAACGTTGCTCCGCTGGTGCTTCGTCGGTCATCAATGCCACCTGCCCAATCTTCATCTGTGTAGGAAATAAGTGATAGATCCTTTTCGTTTGGATACCATAATCCAAACTCTTCTGTTCCTTTGAGATATTCGAAAGTCCTCTTCACTGTTAATACATGTGATTCCTTTGGTGCTACTTGAAATCGTGCCACCTGTCCAACTACTTGCATTACATATGGTTTGGATGCTGTCACATATAGTAAGCTACCAATCATTGACCTATATTGCCTCTGGTCTATAGAATTTGAATCATCATATTTTCTCAACTTGCAACTGGTTTGCATAGGAGTGGTAACTGGTTTGCAATCTTCCATTCCGAACCTCTTTAACATTTATATGATATACTTAGTTTGAGAAATAAAAATTCCTTGGTTTCTTTGACATATCTTAAGACCCAAAAAGAAGGATAGTTCTCCAAGTAATGAAATTTCAAATTCATTTTGCATATCCTTTGCAAATTTATGGCTTAATTTTTCATTAGTACTTCCAAAACAATACCATCAACATAAATTTCAATTAATAAAATATTACCTTGAGTTACCTTGATGTAGAGGTTGTTGTCTGCGCTTCCTTTCCATAGTTCATAGGGAGTTTTGTCATTGTTTTTTCTGAGAATTACTCTGTTTTGAATGTGAACTGATGTATGCACCACATGTGTCCAAAAAATATCTGTCAATTTGGAATCCATTAGCATTGTTCAAGCCATTTCTTGTGTAATTAACATCCATTATGATAATGTTCCTTTGTCTCTGAACCACTCTCTGAACCAATCTATGAATCGATGCTCTCGTCCACTATCATATGAAAGAACGCTTAACAGGTTTGGATAGATATATGATAGTGGACGAGAGTATCGATTCATATATTGGTTCAGAGAGTGGTTCAGAGCAAGAAGTTGGTTTAGATCGTTAGTTATTTCCTTAAGATGATCTATCAATAACTCTCCCTCATTTCTGCTTCTTCCTTCCGTGCTGCTATTTTGGTTTCCAAACACTGCTTTTGATATTCAATATTTTCTTCGATCTTTATGGCTTCTTCTAGCTAAGTTCTTAAGTTCTCAATGACCTGTTGGGATTCTTAAAAAATGTGAACAATTTCCTTTTGTTTCATCAATTATTTCTTGAGTGAATTGTTTTCTTCTCTTAGTTTATCTAAAGCACTAATCAATTCTTCTTCATAATTGTCTTCTTTTTCAATTAGTTGTTCTGTCTCATTTCCTTCATGGCATTCTATTTCAATATGTCCACATTTTTCACAATTAAAACAAAACAACATACCTCTGGTGATTATGTACTCTTCATCTTCTGAATCTGCTTGACATAGTGAACATAATTCTTATTTATTTGTATCTACGTCTTCTTTGACATTTTCTGAATCTATGATGGGTGAAGAATATATGTCATGCAACTTATCCCAAAGTTCTTTTGCTGATGAACATTTACCAACCTTTTCTCTTACCGAATTCGGTAATCCTTCCCAGATGAAATCCATTGCTATTTTGTTATTCTTACTCAATTCCTTCTTGGCTGCAGTCTTTTCCCTTTTTGAACTATCATATCCTGTAACAATTAATAACCAAATATAATGTCCCTATGCCTGTAAAAATACTTTCATCCTTATGCTCCACATCTCATACTTTAAACCATTCTGACCATTAAACATTGGTACTCCATTCTCAGAATAATCCATGATCTCCTTCCAGTGGTTAAACTGTTTCCTGAGGGAACCGACCCTGATTCCAACTGTTGGATTACTAAGAGGGGGGGTGAATCAGTAATACATAAATTTAATCATTTTTAACCATATAATCCAAGTGTTATATCAATGTAGCATTATAATCCAATAACTGCAGAGTAAATAAGCAATGAACAAATGAACAATCATACACATAATCAGTACACCAGTGTTTTACGTGGAAACCCAAAGCGGGATAAAACCACATAATGATTTTTCTTATATGTCTCAGATAATTACATTCATTGGAAGAACCAACTTCCTTTGTTTTCCAGTTGCAAATGGAAGGAGGATCCAACCCCCTATTTTATCAGGCTACAACCCGAGGGAAGCTCCAACTCCCCAATTCTCTAGCTACAATGAAAAGGAGGCTAAAACCCCTTATGTTCTTTGGCTACAACTAGAAGGTGGCTACAACCACTTTTCCTTGCCCCGTCCAACCACCCTAATGTATAATTAGAATGATGGAACCCCTGTCACACTATCACTGTGAGATATAGTGCTGTAAACATATACCAATCAACCTATAATCATCCTGTACCATAAACAAGTGCATCAACCATGCACCAACCTATACCTCAACCTGTAATCAAACTGTACAATAAACAAGTGCATCAACCGTGCTCCAACCTGTACAAAACTTGTACCATGAACAAGTGCATCAACCATGCACCAAACCTGTACAAAACCAGTACCATGAACAAGTGCATCAACCATGCACCAAACCTGTACAAATAACCTGTCACAACAACTTTTCCAAACAACGTATCACAACAACCTGTCTCTTTAATATTATAAAATAAATTAGATCTACTCACCAAGATCAATCACCGAGAAAACTCTCAAATATGTGCATCAACCAACCATAACACAACAACTCATAATCATCACCAAGATCAATATGTGCTTCTAATAACATACCAATACAAGTATGCTACATCATCCACAAACCATTTTTCCACAATACTACTAACAAGTGCCTCCAACCATGTACCAAGTATGTACCAATCATGTATCAACTACTCATCAATATGTACCAACATCATCAACTATACACCTCATGTATGTGCCTACTCATAAACTACTTGTCTCAACCATGTACCCAACATGTACCTCAACCAAAAGCCCTCATCAATTTCATCATCCAAATATGATTTGTAACTTTGTAATAGATCTGTTGTATATGATCACATACCTGCAAACCTTCCTTAACTTTAACAACAAGAGACTATCATTTTCATCAAACTTTACTTTAGTATCACATGACTAGTTTTGGATTAGTCCACAACCCTAAATTGAAATAATCATAACTATATACCTGTAATGAATAAAGACCTGAAACTAGTACACAATGTTCTTCAATGTGTTTTATGCAATTCCTCCAGGTGTCACTACTTGGAACCTCTCAGAAAAGGAATTATAGAAAAAATGACATACCTTGTTGAATTCTGGATTATTGTAGAGAGCTAACTTGTAGAGCGTGCCCCACACATAATATTTGTTGTATGGATATGGAAATTGTACGCAACATACTAAAGACTGTAATATAACCAACACTTTTGGTCTTACTTAATTTGGATCTGTTATGAAGAAATTATGACATTTTTACTTGAAACCCCTGTTTTAGACTAGTTTCAGGACTAGCCACAAACCCTTTTTTCCATGGAGTGTAACTCCAAAACTACAACGAAACAAAAGATGAAATTCATACAAAAACTACTTGGATATGTTTTCTCAACGACCTATCAATTTAATGGTCTGAATCATTATAGAAAAAAAGTTATTGTGAAAATGGTGAGATGATCTGTAAATAACATACCTTAGAAAGAATCATCAAAAGAATTTATCCTCCCTTGAATTTCAGCCTTCTTTACTTCACCTTCTCTTTGAAATTCGGCTTAGATATATTTTGGTTACCTTAGTCACCTGTAGATATTCAATATTCTCAAGTGTGATATAAAATGAGAGAGCCTTGCCTCTTATTTATACTTTCATGTAGCTTCCTCAAGGGGTTACCTTTTAACCATCTTAACCCACTTTCCTTATTTTAGGGTTAACCAACTTCTAACCACTTGTATAATTAGTAATTTATCCATTAAATTTATTATTTAAATAATTTATTTTGTATCCACTTTGACTTATAGTACACTCATCACTTCACTTTACCTCAAGGGGTTACCTTCTAACCATCTTAAACCACTTTCCTTATTTTAGCGCTAACCCACTTCTAACCACTTGTCAACTTAGTAATTTCTTTATTAAGTTTATTATTTAAATAATTTATTTTGTATTCACTTTGAATTATAGTACACTCATGACTTCACTTTATTATTTACGTTCTAAAAACCTCTTAAGCCACTTTGATTACTTTGACCTTTTGGGGCTTCTAGATGACTCATGGGGGTTCTCCAAATTCATATGGCCATAACTCTCTAACCGCGAGGAGTTATGTGACGTTCCACATACCACTTGAAATGAAATGACATGTACTATCCATATAGAATAGTCTTTCCTTCAAATATATCAAAACTCATATCATTATCCATCAAACAAACTTGGGTCCATTACCCAAACCTGGGTTCTCCAACTTCTCATGGCCATAAATCTCTAACCGTGAGGAGTTACGTGACGTTCCACATACCACCGGAAATGGAATGACATGTACTATCCATATAGGATAGTATTACCTTCAAACATATTAAAACTAATACCATTATACATGAAACAACCTTGGGTCCATTACCCAAACCTTTGTGCTGCCGAAATTCATTACCAGACTTTCTCCAAGGGTTGACATCAATGACTAAGGGTTGACATGAATATACAATATCACTATCCAATATTTGACATCAATGAAAACCAACAATCCATCAACCTAAGCCAACTATCTAATAGTTTAACTTATCCACCACTCTTCCACTCATGATGCTTGGACCCCCCCACCTAGATTATCATTCATGCATAGCATAAATCTCCCAAATTTGTCTAATATCATCAATGATCCTATCCTACATGATGAATCTTGGCCACCCATGCTGAACAAGATACCCTCTAACATTTAAAAATTCAAGGGTTAACTAGGAAAGGATTTACCCAACTACATCATGACCTTTCACTTGTGGTGCTCCTCCAATAACATCATCATAGATTCTATTTGAATTAGGCTGGTCCAACATGCCCTCAAGGGGGTGACTTCCAAATGGTATATTAAGGAACCCATTCAGACCCATACCACCTTTGAGTCCATAGAAAATACTTTCTTGACTTTCTTCCAATTACAAGTTCGCCATAATTTTGGAGTTGATATTCTTACCAATTTTTGTGAGACCAATTCCATGCGTATTGCAGATCGCATCCATGAGTGGCACATAAAATGTATCATGTGGCCAATACCATGCCACAATATAAATAACAAGTGTAACATCCCAACTATAATCCCCAGTTTAATTTATGCTTATATAGATATAATATGTGGTTGTTGCCAAGCAATGTAATATGCGAATTGTATTTCATTTTTTTATTAATAAAAAAAAGTGACACCAACTGCTGAAGGGACATGGACACAATATGGGGGTTGAATTAATCCACAAAAGGGGGGAGTGTCTAGGATAATGTCCAAAAGGGGTCCAAGGGGGGAAATACCCATGTATATTGATTTAACCCATTTTCCCTAAAATTTTCATTTGTATATGAACCTTCCCATTTCTGATTGAGTTTCCCTTAAGCCAATCATTGAATACATGTAAGAGGGTGATTGTGAGTAGTCACATACCTAATTTATTGGGCACATGGGGGTTGAGTATAATCAGCTTGGGGAAGAGTGTGAGTCAATAAAGGAAAGAAAAAGAGAGGAAATTTGTATGGGTGGGAATAACAGTTTTTAGTTAGTAAATTTTGTGCATGAGAGCCAAGGGGAGAGTAAGAAACAAAGCTGGAAGTTGATGCAACCATGGAGGGTGAGTTCTAGAGCATGTTGGAGCGTAACTGGAGTGAATTGGAGTTGGAAAACTGAAGAGCCAGGTTGTCAGGCCTGAGAAGTGAACTCCTAGGTGAGTTTCACTAAAACAACAAGTGTTTGTTGTTGGTTTGCTGATGGTTTTCCTAGCAACAAATTCCCTTGAGTTCCCAGCTAAGAGATTACTAGCTGCATGTGACAGAGAGAGCCTGATAAATGAATGGGATGCCTAAGGGACTCACATCAGTGAAGGGGTACATTCCTTGGGTTGGAAAGGTCAAGAGGAAGAGAGATGGTGGAAAATTGGGATAGTTGTAGGAGAATATCAGTTGGGTTGAGGGTTTTATGAGCTGTGAGTGGACTGTGAGAGACCACCCTGTTTTGTGGATTGCTAGCCTCAGATCGGGGGTGAGTGGCTGTTGAGATTTGGAACAGTCAGTCTATGGTTGGGTGTAATGTCCATCCCAAATAGCTGGTTGCACAACTGTTGTGGAAAGATACATGTTTTATCTTGATGTTGTGTTAAATTATGTGTTTAATTGTTGTGCATGAACTCTATGCATTTGGAAGTGATTTATATGGTGTTGTAATGAGTTGTTTAGATGCATTTCATGTTGATAAATAAAATGATGAATATGCTTCTATTTTGTGGTTGTATATAGTGGCTAAATCATTTTTAATTCGTAGCTGTAAGCTACATACATTCAACTAACAGTAAATGAATTAATTTATTTGGCTGCAAATTTCATTTTTAAGAGTATTTCGCATCGTAATGTCCCTCAGTTTGGTTGGGGGACATTACATTATGGTATCCGAGTGCCCGATTCAAACATCGTTCTTGTATGTGCCAAGATGGATGTGAATTTGTGTAATTCATTGTTGTAGATTTTGTTTGTGATCGATTTGGGGGAAATACAAAATTTTAGGGAGAAATCCCCAATTCCGTGAGTGAAATTCGAGTTTTAATGTCCGCCTGTAGAGTTATAGGAAGAATAGGTAGCTGATATCGTGTTGATCTCATGATGGAAGACCAAGACTCACCAAGAAAAATTTAAAATTCCTAAGGATTCAACCATTTGAAAGGTTGATGGGATAGATGACCAGGATTAAATTGGGGGTCATGAAAGGGGGCCATACCTTTTTCTTGTCCAAGTGACCTCAGGCTCAAGTCCACAGACTTAACCAAATATTGGATGAGATTTAAGAGTGTATCTCCCCAGGGCTTGTCAAAGTTCCATATGACCAGGGTCTTGGAACCTTGCGCTGCTAGTGGGAAAACCCCCCTATGGCTACACCAGGGTTTACAATGTAGGAAGATCAATAGCCATTTAAAATTCTCCTACTTCTCTAACTACCCCAAACATACCCCAGACTTATGAAAGAAAAGTAAAATGAGAAGGATTAGGTAAATGTACCTTTACTCCGTGTCCGATGACGATCCTCTTGCGCTTGAAGGCTTCACTGATTGCAAACCTCCTCCTAGTGATGGCCTGCATTCAAAGACGAACAAACGGAAAGATAAAAGAATACATTTCATACATAAATAAGGGTTAGATGTTAGAATAAAAACATAAATCAAATGCAAACATTCGACACATCATGTTTTGGGACAGGAAAAGTACTTCTTTTATTGATAATACAATGATCACTTACAACCAAAGTTGGCTACTGCTCCTCGAACCTGGTCTGGGCTCCTCTTCACCAAGATCCAAGTGCACCTCTGTGTATATTTCTCCTTTCAAACTTTTTCTTGGGAAATGAAATGGGTTCTGATGGAGGAAAAAGGGAAAAATGAGGAATTCTGAGGCAATTCTCACAACAAGGCTACAAATGCTTGGGGCAAGGAGGTGATGTGAAACGGGCAGATTTTCACTGTTCTTATGTATAGATATGGAATGAGACCCCAAAACATCCTTTAATATGAAAAAAGGATGGTTACTCAGTTGGGTGATGGGATATAGGTGGTGGATTAGTTGGGAAACTACCCAATAGCTCGTAATATCAACGAATTCCTTGCAACTTTTTAATTTTTGCAACTTTTGCAAGAATATGCGGGCTGTAGTGGTGCAACATGTGTACATACTCGAGCTTTAGTGATGCAAAAAACATGTGTACGTGGACAATAGTGGAGTAGGGCACGTACATCTTCAAAAAATTGGTTTTTAAGAAGAGCAACTCAGTGATGGCTTGGCAAAAAATGCAAGTAAGAGGGCCAAATGCCAGGTATGCATGTGTAGATAAATTTAGGGTTATAACATGGGCTACGCTAAAAAGGATCTAAGCCTTTTGATATTTGATACTTCGGAGGTTCGAAGCTCCAGTATGTTATAACTTGTTACATATAAATCTCGTCGAAGGAAACCGGTCGAAACGGTTACCATAGAGTTTGACTGACAACTGACAATTTGATATTAGTTATCGTGGGATCCACCATATCATTAAAACTTGACCAAACTTTTCATCCATGAAGTAATGCGAGCCACATATCTGAGGATATTCAGAATCCTTCCTGACCATTGGATATACGCCACAATCAAATTCGACATTGACCCACTCTGGGAAAAAAATGCGTTAAATGACCAGAACTCCTAAACGTCAAAATCACGAACCATTGTGATCTGTAGATATAGGGATCCTTTGATATCTCTCTCGACTGTTCAATCAATCCTAGTGGAAGTACAACCTAAGTACTTCAACGAAGTCTTGCTCCAAAGTCTTCAGTTGAAGTGACGAAGGCTAAAGTACGTGGTGAAGAATTCCAGAACTTCGGGACTTCAGAACGCCTGGAGATTCAAGGATATAAGAGTATGTGTTAGATGTTGAAGCATCAAACAACCTCAACCATCCATCAAAAATAATGATTAATCTAGAGCCATCGATCATCATGGCTTGGAGGTGTCCATGATTTGTCGGAGTTGTGGGAAGTGGAGATCAAACCATCCATTGAGGACATAGATCAATGGAGGAGAGAGAAAGCACATTGGAAGTTGCAAGGGCGTTAATTATCAGGAGGTCGTGAGATTTTGATCAGGAGCGTCAGATAGCGCGACTACATGTCATCACATGATCTATGCACACGATGAGGAAGGAATTAACAAGTGGTGATACTGGAACAAGCAGACTGTAGATCTTGATGATTGATTAAGTTGTGACCATTGATTTAATATAGGACACTTTCCAAGCCTAAACCTTGTGCTAGGTGTGGATAAATATCAACCGTCGGATCTAAGGGTGGATTGATCCCCACCATATATTTTGGAGCGAAAGGAGATTTTGGGACTTCGGGTCTCCTGAGATGTTGTAGGTTTGTACAAGAACGACAGAGGGCCGAAGGCTCGATATTCGTGAAGACTGGGAGATATTCCATGCAACCAAAAACCATGTCATCATCAAGGGATGATGACCCAGGTTACAACCATGCCATTTTAGATGGCGTGAGAGAGGTGAAGCTACGTGGATGCCATGTGGCAAAGGGAATGACCATTGGCTAAAGACGCCCCGAAAAACTTCAGAAGGCTATAAATTTCAAACTCGAGCTCGATTTTGGGTAAGGTTTTAGTCGTTGGGAAGATTTTTTGGGGAGGAATGCATCAAGAAAATTAAAAAAAAACTTGAATTGGTGCAATGTGTCCTTCAGAAATTGATGAAGAAATAACTTGTATTCCAATTAATGAAATGTTTTATAATATGCATGATCTAACAATAATTATTACATGCACTTTTCTTGCAGAATTAGAGGTACAAAAATAAAATTTGGTTATTATATGAGGAATGGAGTCATGGAAGATGCTCAAGGATATTACATCCATGAGGAAGAGATCAGAGGTCTGCATGTCAGCATGGGGAATGATGAGACATAGTCAAATGGAAAAAGAGATAGGCAAGAGTCTCTCACTGTGAGAAGTCTACATAGGGAAGTGCATAGCTACATGGATGATAATGAAAGGATTTTGAAGGCTCAGGAAGAGATACTTCATAGCTTAAATATGTTTCATAAGAAAGTTAATAAAGGTTCTGTCACCAAGCAAGCAACTAGTGCCAGATAAGTATTGGAATCGAGATCCCATAGCAAAAGGGAGGATCATGTAAATGATAGGCATTTAAGAAGCATGAAGTATGTTGACTTCATCAAGGATGAGAAGGTTAAAATCCAAAGGTTTCTAAGTGGGTTAAACTCCTTCTATAGTGACAAGATTCAATATGATAACCCCAAGACCTTGGAAAAAACCATAAGGAAAGAAAGGCACCTTTATGAGCAATGCAAATGAAGGCCAATGTTCCAAAACATTTGGAATGTCAAGATGAAAGGGAAAAAGGATCAAAGGAAGAAAGGTTTTAAACCACCCTTTTTCAGAAATAAATCCCAAGCATATCAACAAGGCCAGACAACCCAAAATGATCAAATAAACACAGATTCATTTGGGAAAAGGCCATGGAAACAACCTGTTCAATGTTGGGGATGTGAGGGGAATCACTTATATAGGGACTAACCTCAAAAAGGAGAAAGAATGAGGACTGTCCACAACATTCAAGAGGATAAAATATGGAAGACATGGGAGGAAGCATGCCAAGGATTTATACAGCCTTGGACAACAAACAGGTAGACTATAAATCCCCCATGATCAAAGTGGAAGGTAAGATTGATAACCATACCATAAATTTTTTAATTGATTCCATAGCTAGACATAGTTACATAAATGCTAACATTTTTGAAATATTTCACTTGCAAAGAAGTAAGCATAAAAAATCTTGGTTAGTTCAGTTAGCTACGAGGGCTAAGAGAAAGATCAATGAGTTGGTTAAATATTGTCAAATAGACATGAATGGAATCAACACGAAGGTATATGTAAACATCATACCATTGGGTTCATATGACTGTCTAATTGACATGGATTGGTTGGAAAAACATCATGTTGTCCTAGACTGTTACAACAAGACAATCACATATCTTGACGGGGAAGGGAAACAAGGCAAGATTCAAGGCATTCCAAGAGCTGTAGTTGTTAGAGATATTTCATCTATGTAGCTGAAAAAGAGATTTAGGAAGGGATGTAAGATACTTGCAGCCCATATGGAGGAGGTAGCCAAAGACATAGTGGCTGCAAGCATTAAATACCATCTAGTCTTGAGGGATTTTGAATATGTTTATAGTGAAATTCCAAGATTGTCACCCAAGAGATACATTGATTTCTCTATTGACTTAGTGCCAGGAGTTTCCCCAATGTATAAGAAACCTTACAGAATGGGCACACCAGAATTAAAAGAGTTACATATGCAACTTGAATAACTTTTGAAGAAGGGATATATATGCCCAAGTGTGTCACCTTGGGGAGACCCAGTTCTTTTTGTAAATCAGAAGGATGGAACCTTAAGGCTATGTATTGATTTCAGGCAACTCAATAAGGTTACCATAAAGAATAAGTATCCTTTGCCAAGAATTGATGATTTGTTTGATCAATTGAAAGGTGCAAGAATATTTTCAAATATTGACTTGAGATCAGGCTATCATCAAGTAAGGATAAAGGAATAAGACATCAACAAGACAACATTTAGAACAAGATATGGGCGTTATGAATTCACAGTAGTTCCATTTGGGCTATCAAATGCCCCAACAATTTTTATGTGTCTAATGAATGGAGTGTTTAGGGAATACCTAGACAAATTTGTGATTGTGTTCCTAGATGATATCCTCGTCTACTCTAAATAAGAAGAGAAACACGAGCAACATTTAAAAATGGTGTTTCAAGTTTTAAGAGAGTATAGATTGTATGCTAATATAAGTAAGTGCATCTTTTATCAAAAGAAGATTCACTACTTGGGGCATATAATATCAACAACAAGGATAGAAGTTGATCCAGAGAAGATAAAGGCCATTAGAGGATGGCCAATGCCAAAGAATGTGACAGAGGTCAGATCATTCATGGGTCTTGTTGGTTATTACTGAAGATTCATAAAAGTTTTTTCAAAGATTGCGAGTCCAATCACTTCTTTGCAAAAGAAGGGAGTGAAATTTGAATGGACTTCCAAGTGTGAAGAGAGTTTTCAATGGTTGAAAGGAATATTTATAAGTGCACCAATCTTGAAGATTGCAGATCCAAATGAAGATTTTGTTGTGTGCACCGATGCATGCAAGGAAGGACTCGGTGGAGTTCTCAGTCAAAAGGACCATGTGGTATGCTATGAGTCCAAAAAATTAAAAGAGAATGAGAGGAATTTTTCTACACACGACTTGGAGATAGCAAAGATTGTACATGCATTGAAAATCTGGAGGCATTACCTTATGGGTAAGAAATTCGAGCTAAGAATAGACCATTGTGGTCTTAAGCATTTTTTTGGACAACCAACAGTAAATGATAGACAAACTAGATGGCTGGAATTTCTGAGTGAATATGACTTTGAAATTAAGCAAACAAAGGGCAAGGAAAATCAAGTGGTTGATGTACTCAACATGAGAGCTCATGAAGTACATATTGTAGCCATTAGCATGTACATGACAGATCTGAAAGATAGAATTGTTGCAAAAAAAAATTCATATCATAATTATTTAAAAATAAAAGAGACATTACAACAAGGTAACTTTCAACATAAATTTAATTATTATGAGTTGAAAGAAGATATAATTATCATGTACAAAGGTAAAGTGTATGTTTTGAATTCCGGGGAGCTGAAAAATGCAGTGCTGAAGGAGATGCATAATGTGCCATATTTAAGACACCCGAGATATCAGAAGACAATTGCAACAATAAGAAGACAATATTTTTGGCCAGGAATGAAGAAAGAAGTGGCTAATTACATAGCCAGATGTCTAGAATGCCAAAAGGTAAAGACATAACATAGACACCCAATAGATTTTCTACAAAAATTTCCCAATCCAGAATGGAAGTGGGAAGTATTTACAGTTTCTTTTATTACTAAGCTTCCTAGAATAGTGAAGCAACATGATTCCATCAAGGCGGTGGTGGATAAATTGAATAAAGTAGTGCATTTTATTGCAGTAAAGACTACACACAAGGCATCAAATATTCAGATATTTATATGAAAGAAGTTGCTAAGCTATATGGAGTGCCTAAGGCAATAGTTTCAAACAAAGATCCAAAGTTTGCTTCCAATTTTTGGAAGGGTTTGTTCAAGGGACTTGGGACAAATTTAAATCTTAGTACAACATATCATTTAGAGTCAGATCGAAAAACATAAAGGACTAACATGATAATTGAGGACATGCTTAGAATGTACGTGATGGATCAACCATCAAAGTGGAAAGATTATATCCATTTAGTTGAATTTTCCTACAATAATGGGAATCAGGCCTCATTGAAAATGAGTCCGATTGAAGCATTGTATGGCATAAAATGTAACATGCCAGTTAGTTGGGATAATCCAACAAACAGAGCAGTTGTTGGGCCAGAAATGTTAAAAGAAATGGAAGATCAGATGGAAAAGATAAAGCAGAATTTGAAGGATGCCCAGGATAGGAAGAAAATTTATGCAGACATGACCAAAGTTTTCAGAGATTTTAAAGTGGGAGAACATGTGTTCTTAAAAGTAAAGGCAAAGAGAAGTTTGATAAGAAGCTGCCTGAAGTTGGAAACAAGATATTGTGGAACTTTTGAAATATTAGAAACGATAGGGCCAATTGCATACATGTTATCTTTTCCTGCATCCACGAGAGTGCATAATGTATAAAATGTGTCATTTTTAAAGAAATATTTGCATGATCCTAACCAAATAATTGATTGGAATGTGATCCAGGTGAAGCACAAAGGGAATTTTCGGGTGGAACCAGTACGCATCCTGGATTAGAAAGTCAAAGTGCTCAAGAACAAAGCCATAGGGATGGTAAAGTTTTAATGGACTTGCTACGACCCCGAAGATGCTACATGAAGAAAACATGCGGGAAAAATACCTGCAAATGTTTTTACAATTTTGAAGAAAACATAATGCAAGACTCCATTTTGAGCAACTAAAATTCCGAAACCACATCTCAGAGTCCTGGCCAACTGTGTTGGGGAACTTGATAAACAAATGACTCATTCCTTGGGTATCCTTGATAAACAAATGGTACATCCCTTGGGTTAACTCTGATAAACAAATGGTGCATTGCTTGGGTCGACGAGTTGAGAGGAACATGAGGTTATGGTCAGAGTTGTTGTTGGTGTTGTTAAATTGCATACATTTTATTTTATGTGATGTAAATTTGCATACATATATATGTATATCGGTATAGAGTGCACCGAGGACAACACACAATTGTAGGGGAGGGAAATGTAACATCCCCACTATAATACCTAGTTTAATTTATGCTTATGTAGATATGATATGTGGCAGTGGCCAAGCAATGTAATATGTGAACCATATTTCCTTGTTTTATTAATAAAAAAATGTGATGCCAACTGCTAAGGGGACATGGAAAAGAGATGAGGGCTGAATTAATACACAAAATGGGGGAGTGTCTAGGATAATGGCCAAGAGGGATCCAAGGGGGGAAATACCCATGTATATTGATTTAACCTATTTTCCCTAAATTTTCCATTTGTATATGAAGCTTCCCATTTCTATTTGAGTGTTCTATAAGCCAATCATTGAATACATGCAAGAGGGTGGGTGTGAGTAGTCACATCCCTAAGTTATTGGGCACATGGGGGATGAGTACAATGATATTGGGGAAGAGTGTGAGTCAAGAAAGGAAATAAAAAGAGAGAAAATTCGTATGGGTGGGAACAACAATTTTTAGTTAGTAAAGTTTGTGCATGAGAGCCAAGGGGAGAGAAGGAAATAGAGCTGGAAGTTGATGCATCCATGGAGGGTGAGTTCTAGAGCATGTTAGACTGTAACTTGAGTGAATTGGAGCTGGAAAACTGAAGATCTAGGTTGTCAGGCCTGAGGAGTGAACTCCCGGGTGAGTTTCAATAAAACAACAACTGTTTGCTATTGGTTTGCTGATAGTTTTCCTAGCAGAAAATTCCCTTGAGTTCCCAGCTAAGAGATTCCTAGATTCATGTTCCAGAGAGACCTTGATAAATGAATGGTACACCTGAGGGGCTGACATCAATGAAGCGGTACATTCCTTGGGTTGGGTAGGTCAAGAGGAAGAGAGCTGGTGGAAAATTGGGATAGCTGTAGAAGAATATCGATTAGGTTGAGGATTTTATGAGATATGAGTGGACTGTGAGAGACCACCCTCTTTTGTGGATTGCTAGCCTCAACTCGGGGGTGACTGTATGTTGAGATTTGGAATAGTCAGTCTATGGTTGGGTGGAACGTCCATCCCAAGCAGTTGGTTGCACAACTATTGTGTAAAGATACGTGTTTTATCTTGTTGTTGTGTTAAATTATGTGTTTAATTGCTATGCATGAACTCTGTGTATTTGGAAGTTATTTATATGCTGCTATAATGATTTTTTTAGCTGCATTTCATGTTGATTAATAACATGTTGAATATGATTCTATTTTGTGGTTATAGATAGTGGCTAAATCAATTTTAATTCGTAGCTGTAAGCTACATGCATTCAACTAATTGTAAATGAATTAATTTATTTGTCTGTAAATTTTGTTTTTAAGAGTATTCCACATCGTAATGTCCCTCGGTTGGGTTGTGGGACATTACACCAATCCATCCTTAAAGCACAACATTTTAACCTCATATATGCCTAGTTAGGGTATTTGTACTCATTTATCCCCCATTCCTCTTAGCATCATTCTATTAGGAAACATATGCTAGGGGCATCTCATGCCACTGAAAGAATTATAGGGCCTCTTGAAAATGTTACCAAGCAACATATAATCCCACACCCAAGTAATAGTATTTATGGTAATTAATATGATAGAGCTAACACTCTGTATGGATAGTCCCCTACATCATATGGTCAAACTGACACATCATTTGGCTAACTTAGTACATTGTATGGCCATCCATTATACATGTATTGCAATATGCCTAACCCCAATCTAAACTTTCGCTATGATGGATTGTAGCCCACCTATTTTGGTACCAATAAATCCCATTCAGGGACTCATGCTTCCCTACATGTGCACAACCCCTTTTGCAATGGTAAACACACTAATAGTGGTGCATCCATGTCATATGATCCTAGCACTTATTATGGTTCCCTCTAGCTTATAATCCCTATTATCCATTCCTTGGTCATTTTCTAGGCCCCCCACCCCCATAATCCCTTACCTCCAACTAATTTTCATCTCATTTGACTTCCTCCTTCCCAACAAAATCAATATTTTTCCCAGCAAAACATGGTTAATCCCCAAAATCCACAAAACAAGGGGAAGAAGAAGAAGAGTAACCAAACCAAAAATCATCCTCAATGGCCAGGGGGAAATCCATCTAATCTGGTTTCAAATGTTGGGGGTAGTCTTGACACAAGAAACTAGGACCAACATCCTAACATTAACAATCATCCAAAGTAAGCAAAGAGAAATTAGCTTCAAACAAATTCTCCTTTCACACTTTTCATAGTGCATGGCCATTACACCCACCACTTCCCTAAAATCAACAAATTTCATATAATGAAGATGTTAACAAGAAGTCAAGCCTCTAATTCCCAATAAGAGAATAACATTGTGCAACAAGGACACCCTACTTCTTCATAGTTAACAATGTTACAAAACCATTTCCCTCATCAGGGAGTAGTCTACCATAAACAAGAGTCACCAACTCCCTCCCACCCTTCTAGATATTATAAGACACCTAGTTCTTCCTAGCTAGGAGATCCATCATATCAATATATATACATGAATATCATAGATATACACCTTTAGAATTACAATAGGGTACATGGCATGTTTGAGCTTGATCCAAAACCACATGATGACACCCAACCCTCCACTAATGTGCCCTTGCATATTTCATCACCTAATGCTAACCGTACACCTTGTGCACCAAGTACACATTTATGTTGTAATACTCATAATCCAAATATGAATGGTGAGCACAACTATAGTTTCATCAATGACTTTACCCAGTCACCTGCTGCCATGTTAGCCGACCCTCAAGGCCATCCAATCCCATCCTTCCTAATGGAAGGACTTACTATTATCCTCGGGAACTATCAATCCATCATATTTGTGCTTAATGACCGTCAAATTAGACAAAATTGAGCCAATGCTTCTCTTTCCTGTTGAGTTTTAGATCCCCATCATGATTTATCATCCATAAGTGTATCATTAATGAAAGTGATTATATTTTTGTCCATTCCACAATGGTTTAGGGGAAGTTAGTCTCTAGTAACATATTCCTTACCATAATTACCTTTAGGGATATGATGATCACCCTTTCTAGACTAAAGGTCTCCTTCAGAATGTCCCCATTGAACTAGAAGGAAAATAGTCTTCATTGACATAGTGGTTGTATATGCTCCACTTGACTACAACATTTTCCTTGGGCACAATTACATGTATTCCATGAATGTAGTTGCCTTCTCAATATTCCACATGATGATGTTTCCTCATGAGGAAAATGTCATTTCCTTGGATCAACTTACATACTATAAACCAAGACCACCTACCAATATGGAAAATGTCTTAACTACCCTCAAGCCTCACCAACACATACCATCTTACACTGAGATGTGCCCTAATGTCTTCAAATACTCAACGTGACTTGGGTCATATCAAGGAATGCCACCCCAAATCCCTCCCAGGGGAGTGTATCCCATGTGCATTATCATATCATTTGAAAAATCACCCCCTATATCATCAACTACCTATAGTATGTCATCTCCCAAGATGTTTTACTTCAAATTCTATATGACCCCATAACACTCTTTTCCCTAGTGACATCATTTGGTGAGAATGCCCCTCCCCTTGGATGGACCCCTCCTTTAGATTATGTCCATCCCAAGACCCCATATACCACATCCCCTTTCTCTTCCCACCACCTAGTGTTGTTGAAGCCCTTGTCATGGCTACATTAGCTCTTCTTGGGATAACCCTTGGGATACCTATTTGGTATCTTCCTCCCCATCCCTTGATATTTCTATCGTTATGTGAACTAACTTAGTATTTTTCCTAGTAGTGCCTATCCAATACCACCTCTCGATGTCTCGTCACCTATGTAACCTACACCACCGCCAAAACCTTCTATTGCAACAACTAAGCCACATGCCAAAAAAATAGGGGCACCATTATCCTTATCTTACTGTAGTTTCACCAACTTATATTCCTACTCAAATTAAAATTCCTTGTTCCCTTTGTAACACCTATGGTTATTTAACTAATCCCCCACATTACTCGAGTTGTATAAAATCCTTCATTTTCCCACAAAAACCCCACTACTATGGGGGAAACA
Organism: Picea engelmannii; assembly: GCA_009831015.1. NCBI lineage: Eukaryota > Viridiplantae > Streptophyta > Pinopsida > Pinales > Pinaceae > Picea > Picea engelmannii. The sequence goes on from ML781538.1 coordinate 1,460,522, forward strand.
CTCCCCCTCTCCCAAAGGAATTTGCACAAAAAATAAAACCAACATTATCTAAAAACTTCCCATGCATATTATTGAAAACATTTGGCCACTACACACACTATTGTCTGAAACTGTTGGATTACTGAAAGGGGGGGTGAATCAGTAATAGAGAAATCTAATCCTTTTTAACCATATAATGCAAGTGTTATATCAATGTAGCATTATCATCCAATAGTTGCAAAGTAAATAAACAATGAACAAATGAACAATCATACACATACACAATATACCCGTGTTTTTACGTGAAAACTCAAAGTGGGAGAAAACCACGTAATGTTTTTTCTTATATGTCTTGAAGAATTACATTCATTGGAAGCACCAAATTCTTTTGTTTTCCAGCTGCAACTAGAAGGAGGATCCAACCCCTTGGTTTCTCAGGCTACAACTTGAGGTAAGCTCTAACTCCCCAATACTCTGGCTACAACCAGAAGGAGGCTACAACCCCCTATGTTCTCCAGCTACAACCGGAAGGTGTCTACAATCACCTATCCTTTCCCCATCCAATCACCTTGACGTAGAATTATAATGATGAAACCACTGTCACACTATCACTGTGAGATATACCGCTGTAAATTTGTACCAATAAACCTGCACCAAACAATCTGTACCAATAACCTGAACCATGTATCAACCATGCATCAACCTGTACCTCAACCTGTAATCAACCTGTACCATAAACAAGTGCATCAACCATGCACCAACCTGTACCAAACAACCTATAATCAACTTGTACCATAAACAGGTGCGTCAACCATGCACCAACCTATACCTCAACCTGCAAACCTTCCTTAACTTTAACAACAAGAGACTAGCATTTTCATCAAACTTTACTTTAGTCTCACATGACTAGTTTTGGATTAGTCAACAACCCTAACTTGAAATAATCATACCTATGTACCTATAATGAATAAATATATGAAAATAGTACACAACTTCAGTGTGTTTTATGAAATTCCTCCAGGTGTAACTACTTGGAACCTCTCAGAAAAGGAGTTATAGCAAAAATGGCATACCTTGTTGAATTCTGGCTTATTCTAGAGAGAAAACTTGTAGAGCGCGCCCTGCACGGAATATTTGTTGTATGGATATGAAAATGTTACAAAGAATACTACAAACTATACTCTAACCAACACATTTGGTCTTACTGAATTTGGATATGTTATGAAAAAGTTATGACGTTTTTACTCGAAACACCTGTTTTAGACTAGTTTCAAGACTAGCCACAAACCCTATTTTTCACAGAGTGTAACTCCAAAAATACAATGAATCACAAGCTAAAATTCGTACCACAACTACTTGGATATGTTTCCTCAATGGACTCCCAATTTCACGATCTGAATCATTCTAGAAAAAACCTTATTGCAAAAATTGTGAGATGACCTGTAAATAACATACCTTAGAAAGCATCATCAAAAGAATTTATTCTCCCTTGAATTTCAACCTTATTTACTTCACCTTCCCTCTAAAATTCGGCTTAGATATCCTTTGGTTACCTCAGTCACCTGTAGATATTCAATATGCTCAAGTGTGATTAAAATTAGAGAGTCTTTCCTCTTATTTATATTTTCATGTAGCTTCCTCAAGGGGTTATCTTTTAACCATCTTAATCCAATTTCCTTATTTTAGGGCTAACCCACTTCTAACCACTTTCCATAATTAGAAATTTCTCCATTTACTTTATTATTTAAATAATCCTCCTTGACTTTGCCACTTCACTTTATTATTTAAATAATCCTCTTTGACTTTGTCACTTCACTTTATTATTTAAATAATCCTCTTTGACTTTGTCACTTCACTTTATTATTTAAATAATCCTTTTTGACTTTGTCACTTCACTTTATTATTTAATTAATTTCTTCTTTGCAACACTTTGACTTCTTTGACCTTTTGGGGCTTCAAGCCAACATATGAGGGTCCTCAAAATTCGTAAGGCCATAACTCTCAAACCATGAGGAGTTATGCGACGTTCCACATACCACCATAAATGGCATGACATGTACTATCCATCTAGAATAGTATTACTTGAAAATATATCAAAACGCATACCATTATACATCAAACAAACTTGGGTCCATTACCCAAGCCTTTGTGCTACCGGACTTTGTTCAAGGGTTGACATCAATGAAAAACAACCCATCCTTGCTATTTCTTGTCAGTGATCTATGCCAACCACTCACCTATTTTACCTAATTTAGCACATGTTTCCCCCATTTCATACATATAACACAAAGTATGCTACCATCTACCACATATCCACCTTGGCAAGTTCTATATCCTATAATGACCCTTCATTTTCATTAGGCATGGACATTGGTCTGTCCCATTTTTATGCACCACCACACCCCACTCTATGCACAATGCACTTTCCACTTCAATAGGCTCCACACATGTCAACAATCCATGACTCACATATCTAGTCGATAGTGGTCTCAACAATCACCCTTCCATTGCCACAATAGTATCAGTTGATACCATCAATTCTAGTTCTCACATCTTCCATTCCGATGAAGAAATTATAGAAACCATGACTATTTATAACTATGCATGGGATGATATGCATCACCATTCTTATTTTTTTTTTACCTTGGGAGGCATTCACCCCTTAGACTAGTTTATCATCGAGTCTAAGGATTTCATTCCCCATGGACACATAGATTGGTTTAAAAACTACATTTGCACCTTGAATTCCTTTGAATAATGTAATATCTCCAACATTTATCCTACTTTCAAGGTTCACATTTATATTATTCCCAACATTACTAAAAGCATGCTTCTTCGAGATGCTTGTTCCTCCAAAGAGGTTGTAGCTTAAAAAGCATTTTTCCAAGAGTTTTGTGACATTTTTTCTTTGTACTATTTAGAAATGCCTGGCCTTGATCCTAAAATTGTCAATAATCACATTGATAGATGAAGATATGCATCACTTATTTGTAATAAATAACATCTTATCCACTCTGCTAAAGATCTGCCATTAAGGTAGGAACTGATGAAATATTCACAATAGGATTTATCTATCCAATCTCTTACACTTCTTGGGTCTCTAATCCTATCTCTATGAATAAAAGGTAGTGAACCATATAGATTTGTATTGATTTTCATGATATTAACCAAGCGCGTCTAAAGTAAAACTTCTCTAACCCCTTCATCAACCAAGTTATCAATGAATGAGTCGCTGGTGAGGTCCTCTCTTTCATGGATGAGTTCTTAGGGTATAATTTGATCCACATCCATCAATATGATCAATACACAACTGCTTGTACCACACCTTAGGGGAATTTCACATATTGTGTTATACACTTTGGACTCAAGAAGCATGTAGACACATTTCAACATTCCATGTCCTATGTGTTCCATGAATTGGTTCACATCATCTTGGCTTAACTCGATGACCCCATAGCTTGATCAAAGATTTTTTCACAACTCTTATAAGATATCTATGCCATTTTATATGGTACCAAAAATATAACATATGATTCAACCCTCTCAAGTGTGTCTTTTATGTCATTGTTGGGTGCCTTTTTGGATTCATAGTCTCAAAGTAGGGGATTACTGTTGATCCCTTGAAAGTCCAGGCTATCAATGAATTTTCCCCACCATGGAATTTGCACTAGTTTTAGAGCCTCCAAGGCAAAGCTAATTTCTTATGTAGGTTTTCTATTGACTATGCCACATGAACCCATGGAGTTTTTCATCTCCTATGCCAAGACATTAGCTTAATATGGTATGACCAAGCTCAATAATCATTCAGTGCATTAAAACACATGCTCATTACTACATCACTTATCATCCCCATATTCAATAAGGATTTTATATTTACGTTTTAATTTTGGTCTTCATCATCATATAAGTGTTAGTTTACCAAGGGGCATGATAATTTCATTAATTATGTGAACAAGAACTTATCAAGAGAATCACTCAACTACAATCATGATGAAAAATTGGCCTTGGTTGTGGTACACTTTGTCCAAAATATTTGTCACTACATTTTGTTGTGTACAACCAAGGTTGTAGAAAATTCAAATCCCATCCGGTAGATCTTGAGGTGACATCTTATCAATGGTAATTTCACTCATTGGATTGTTATCCTCCAAGATTTCAATCTCAAATTTACTACACCCAAGAGAAAAAATGCTTTGGCACTTGACAAGTTCATCACAACTTTTAATCAATTGGAACAACAACCCCCCCTCTCAATCTCAACCTCCTTGATGGATGCATTTTCATTATTTCATTGGAAGATCCTTGATATGATGATAAGTTGACATAAAAATTTGGTCTGCATCTTTCACATGATGACCACCAACATATTCGTTAGCTAGATCATTGTTATCTTCTCATTGGAGACATCCTTTACCAGTGAGGAAAAGGCACCATTTTACATTGGTTCCTATCTAAGAAAGAGAAAAAATGGGTCCTCAATTATTGCCACAAAGGTTCTTGTGGGGGCCATTTATCATAAATTTCCACTACAAAAATTATCATCTAGGTAGGTTAATTTTGGCCTTCCCTATTTCATGGTTGCATTCATACAATTAAGTGATGAGAAAATGACCAAATATTCACTTCTAGTCATGAGCTCTACTACTCCTCATTATCACTACTGATCCCTTTTGCAAATGAGGGATCAAATTTATGGAGTGTCATCCTATATCCAATGGTAGCCACAAATACATCATTTGGCCATTAATTCACCAAATGGGTTGAATCTATGCCAAAATTTGACAATAAATCTTATACGATGGCTCAATGTTTTTTAACCACATCATCACATCATTCTTTGTCCTTAAACAATGGGTCTCATACCATGGAACACACTTCAAGAATGAAGTATTTCAAGTTTCGACTTCACATTTTTTTTTAAAACATGAATTCTCCACTCCCTATTATCCATAGGCTAATAGCCAAGTTGAGGCTATCAAAAAAATACTTAATACCATTCTCCAATGGATAGTCAACAAACATAAATTTAATTGGCATCGCATGATTTTCCTAACCTTATTTTCCTATAGGACCTATGTCAAATTTTTCACTAGGTTCACACCCTTTCATCTCATCCAGACATAGAGGTAGCTTTCCCCATTAAATGTGATATCCCTACACTCCAATTGGTAATCAAATTCCTTCCTAAAACCACTTCCTTAGAGCAGTTCCTACTTGCTTTGGAACATACAAATTAAGAATGCCCCATTGCCTTGTAAAATAATTATGCCATGAAAAAACATTCCAAATTATACTATGACCACCAATTCCACCTTCACTCCTTTTGCAACTATTATCTAGTACTTTCCTATGAAAAATCCAAAGAGAAGGTAGGACTAGGAAAATTTGAATCCTTTGGAATGACCCCTATATTGTCAAACACTACTTGTTGAAAGGGGTGTATGCGATTTCTTATCCCCAAAATGAACTCTTCAAAGAACCCCTCAATGGGTTGTATTTGAATAAGTTCAATGCTTAGGATCACTAACACCACCCACTCCCATCCATACATACATCCACTTTATTTTTTCATTTCATATAATTTTTGGTATCATTACCCATACTTTGGTTTAACACTTTATGATTTCTTCTTTTCTTGTCTAGATGGTTCCAAAACCTACCCGTCACATATTGCCTCACACACACACACACACACACACACACACACACACACACACACACACACACACACACACACACACACACACACACACACACACACACACACACACAATGTTTATATAATACATATGTCACTCTCCAAAAATGAGTACATTTGTAGATAACATAGAAAATCAAGTTTTGGATTGGAATTTATCAAATTAAATTCTATTCAAACATATGAAAGAAATGCATAACATCTCATATACATACATCATGACATGATACACCATAAATACATGTAAAATGAAACAATCACAACACATTTCATATATAGTACACACACACACACACACACACACACACACACACACACACACACACACACACACACACACACACACACACACACACACACAATGTTTATATAGTACATATGTCACTCTCCAAAAATGAGTACATCCATATAGCAATCATATAAAACATATGGCATATCACCCACTACATAGTTCTTGGACTCCTACTATGAGGGGAACTTGTCTAAAGGGGATAGATCACGTATTAGTGGCACATCATGAAGTCCACCCTTGGAGATATCTCTCATGATTTGACTAGCCATTGTTTCTTAACACATCACTAGGCACCACTATTTTAGGATGCTAATGTAACCATGGACAATGTCATCATTGAGGTCATGTCAACTTCACTCAGATACCTCGAGTAGTAGCTTGTCTAATTATTGTTGTATATTGGTTAAAGGCATCCCCTCCACATCATTTTGAGCCTTTGAATTATAACACTCCGATGATGACCCTACCTCATGATTTTGATGGCCTTGTTATTACCCCACTACTCATGTTGGATTTTCTCGTAGTGTCTCTATTGCTAACCTCATTTGTCTCACCTATCTCACATATGTATAGGTAAATAATTGTCATCGATCATCATGTTTATCTCATCACATATAAGTACACATATAGCTACATATATGCTAGTGTAAACATGATAATACTAAAAACAAGCACTCACCATTAGACCCTAGGGCATCCCCAAAGGCCTTAACATATTATGATCCTATAAAAAATAGATAACCTCATAATGTTACTCCCTGATCACAACTAGCTACTATTGATAATAGGAAAAAAATACAAGGGTAAACTCTTGGACCACTAAACCCTCACCCAATTGAGTCATTAGTTCTACACATCACCTTGTGCATAGATCCCACACTTTTCATACTCATACCGGGATGTGAGGTTAGATAAAGGGAACTTGCTTAAAAAACAATGAGTATATGGGGTATTGAAAAGAAAAATCCCCCCCCCATTTCACTTGCAACATTGAGTTAGTTATGTCCTCAACAAACTTAGGAGAATCAAGGCCAAGGCACATAGAGCCCTAGCCCCCTCATGACTCTCTTGAATAGACTTATCCAATCTCTAGAGATTCTACATGGGTCCCAAGAACCCAACACTCTAACCACCATTGTTTTCGTAGCCCACATTCCCAAGTTCTCTATTTGGAATATAAGAGTGGTCCCATAGACCTTCCTTGTCCCCTGCTAATATTCGTGTTCTATCAATTGCTCCATTGTATTGGTCTCCCCATAGTTGGTGATGTGTTTCAATCATGTCTCCTCGTATGGGGAGTCCAATGAAAAACATATGTTTGTAAGGGACAACTTCATATGTTTCCCTTCATATCAAAATATTGGCTTATAGGAACCTACATCCTAAAAATATATGTAAGCAACACCTAAATGAAATTCATCAAGGGGACCTGAAGGATATTTAGTAGCCCACATATTTCCAGCCATTGTTGGAATCATGGCTCACCCTCCACTTGTTTGTGGAGGTCCTCAAACTCCCTCTCTTGCTAGTGCATTGACATATCTATCTCCTTGCCAAAACACAAGAAAAACTCCATTATAATTTTGTGGGTAAATATTTCTTTTCCATAATATTCATGATGATTTTCCTTTAATAGTTGTGAAAACACACCCACTTAGCCATGGGCTTGTGTGACTTAGTTGCATGAACGATGGTTTCCATAGTTACAACATTATGCAACTAGTCACTGAATAATTGCAAGAGAGGCACAACTATTCATTTAATCGTCATATGAATATATCACATGAATAACCAATCATTAGTCACATGACGAGTGTGACTATAAATGGAACAATCAAACATATTGTGTGACTATTCCTTCAAAATTTACATGACTAGGTGAAAATCCTATTGAGCTTTCATATAGGTCATTTAGCCAATAAACTAAAAAAAGAGACAAAAACAAAGAGACCGATGAGACCACTCACCTGGAATTTGTAGAATGTGATTTAGACAACCCAATCTACCATAGTGAGCTCCAAAAAATTAGGGTACCAACCATCTCACAAAATCAAAATAGTGCAAATGAATTTCTAAATTTGTGTCGAAACCTATTTATAACTTTCCTCAAAATTTTCTTTTGGCCCATTCAAGAGCTCATGGGCTCTGATTTTTACACCATTTGTGCTATTGTATTTGTTTTCTTGAGCACGTTTAGGATGCGACATTTGTTTCTTTTATATAGGTACTCTGTCTAGGAGTTATTTTCCTATAAAATTCTTTTAACTGATACATGAGTCCATGAATCTCATTTTCTGAACCATTTGCACCATTGGATTCATTTTCATGAGCACTTTCACATCGTGGTATCTATTTTATGTGTGTGGGTGTTTCATTTGGGACCCATGCTTACTACCAACCCATTTGGGTGTGATTATTCAAAATATCATTTAGAAATCATAACCCCTATGCTTATGATGCATTAGTCTTATTTGACACCCTTCAAATGTGCCTTTAGGTTCCTCCGCTAGCTTGGAAATTTGCCTCATGCATCCAAGTTTCATCATGCACTTGCCAAACAATAGTACCCCACCTCCATGGGTTTCCTTGGTTTATTACCAAGTTGAATATTGGAATCCATGCTATTAATTCCTACATTAGGACGAGAGTCTGCATAATCTACATCACAAAATGAGTTTCATACCTTCCTTTCCATTGTTTTTATGGCCCACATTCTCAGAATATTGAGCGTGACATATTTTTTTATGGTTTTATTATGATAATTCTCTACCAAATTTTGTTGGCCTGGATTTTCATCCAAAACCCATAGAACATCTACATTTTATTCCTGCATTCATTATCCCATTAAAGAGACCTACCCTTGGTTGCTACTGTTGGTTGTGGAGCCTAATTATCTTCCTGATTCAGAGGTCTTGTTTCATCCGTGTTTGGATCCTAGTTCTTGATGGGGCAGGTGTGAGGGCAATTTATCCACCACTATTGTTGCTAGGGGGGAAACAAAAATTCTTTAGATCCCCCTTGGAGGGGATTCGAGAGTAGTTCTCCTCAATATATTTTTTTTGAAAAATTCCTTGTAAAATATTTTAATTTCATTGTCAATTTGGACCATTAATTATTAGGTCATATATTTGATGGTAGAGGTTATGTTGGTACATTTTTTCGCTAGAAGGAAACCATTTTTAAAGAGGGAATTGTACTGTGATTTTGCATTATGAGAGAGAATATTGTTAATAAGAGAGGAGACTGTGAGAGAGCGAAGAAGAGGTTGCAATGGATGTGTTGTAGGTGTTATCACTTCATTTTTCTGGATGGAATAAAGGAAGGACTGACTATTTCTCCGTGGACATAGCCCATATCAAGTGAACCACATATATCTATGTCTCTCTTTTATTGTGTTCTTCTATGTTTTATTTCGGAATCCAGTTTTTATTCTTTTTTATTTCTTTATGATCCTATTCCTAACAATGAGTATCAGAGCCAATGGTTCATTTGGATGATAAAATTGTACAAAAGGAGGGTTCCTGGTTTGAGTAGGAGAAATAGTGGAAGAGGGAAAGTGTGTTAAGCCCTAATATTGTCTCATTACCCCTTAATTGGGGCATATTATATTAGTAATGTTATTTTATTTATGTCGGCTTTAGGCCATTAGTTGTAATTATACCTCCTAGTCTCCTATATATACCAATGAGACATTTTCATTTTGA
>ML781538.1:1475357-1500697 GCA_009831015.1 Picea engelmannii
AGAATTCGCCAGCTGAGGAATAGATCCATTTCAGAGTATCTCATTAAATGGAGGAAACTACCGGCTGAAGATTCCACTTGGGAAGATGAGTCTTTTATACAGAAGCATCCAGAGTTACTCAAGCGTTGCGAACAACACTTGTCGCAAGGGGAGGGGCATGTTAAGCCCTAATATTGGCTCATTACCCCTTAATTGGGGCATATTATATTAGTAATGTTATTTTATTTATGTCAGCTTTAGGCCATTAGTTGTAATTATACCTCCTATTCTCCTATATCTTGTACTTGAACATTTAAGTGGGGTAAAAGGAGGTTTCCCCCTCGAAGAGGCTTATTATCTGAAATTATCTCTTTTTCAAGGCGTTGAGTACTTTTTCTGAGGTTTTTCTATGCTATATTGATATTTGGTTCTTAACAAAGTGAGGGTCAAGAAGTTTAACAACCAAAATTACTATCTATGGAATATGAAAATGAAGGACTATCTATATCAGAAGAATATTTTCCTACCATTGGGCGGAATAGAAAAGAAGTTGGTGACTATGAAGGATGAATAATGGAAGGTTCTTGACAAAAAGGCACCAAGAATAATATGGTTGTGCTTGACAACATCCGAGGATTTCAACATTTCAAAAGAAAACACAATGGAGTATCTAATGAAGGCATTGGCGAAAATGTATGAAAAACCCTTAGCCTCCAACAATGTATTTCTTATGAAGCGTTTATTTAATATGAAGATGTTAGAAGGTGGGTTTGTTGTTGATCATTCAAACGCGTTTAACACAATCACTAGATAGTTAAATTCTATTGGAGTAAACTTTGATGATGAGGTTATCACTCTTTTGATTTTGTTCTCATTGCTATAAATATAGAATGGATTGGTCATGGTTGTGAGTAATTCTGTCTTTGGTTCAAACACTTTAAAGTTTTATGATGTTGTTGGTGTTATCCTTAGATAGGAATTGCGACATAAAATAACAGGTGAGACATTAGGTAATTATTTGACTATGGAGAACAGGGGAATACAAAGGGAGAGAGGAAAAATCCCAAGGAATCATATGAATTCTAATAAGGGTGGATCCAAATACAGAGGGAAGATATAGTGTTGGCATTACAGGAAGAAAGGACACTTGAAGAAATACTGTTGGTCTTAGAAAGGAAAACAAGGAGATGGACAACATGAGAATAATTAGGAAGAAAATGTAGCAAGTGATGTGTTGCATAATTATTTAATCCTTTCGTTAGATAATATTACTGATTCTAGGGTGGTAGACTAAGGGGATTCATTTCATGCCACACCCCATAGGAAATATTTTCAAGACTATGTTCAAGGTGATTTTGGATAGGTTTATTTGGGTGATGATGAACCGTGTAAAATTGTTGGAAAGGGTAAGATACAAATAAAATTACAGAATCACAACCAATTGTTGTTGAAAGAGGCGAGACATATTCTTGATTTGAGAAGAAATCTAATTTAATAGGACAATTGGATAATGAAGGTTGTACAATTACATTTACAAGAAATTCATTGAAGGTCACTAAAGGATCATTGATAATAGAAAAATGAGAGAAGGTAGGTACGTTGTACTTATGTACCAATAATGATGAATTTTCTATTGCTTTAGCTTATATAGGAGTGAATATAACATTGTGGTATCATAGGATCGGGGATATGAGTGAGAAGGGGATGCATATTCTCCACTCAAGAAATTTGTTGCCGGATTTCAAGTAGGTTGATTTGGATTTCTATGAGAACTACGTTTATGGAAAACATAAGAGTCATATTTCTCAGAGTTGGGAAGAAAAATAAGAGTGAAAATTTAGATCTTGTGCATACAAAATTATGGGGACCGACTTAAGTATCATCTCTTGGTGGACCTTATTATTATGTTACTTTTGTTAATGACGTGACTAGGAAAACTTGGGTGTATTGCATTTGAAAAAAATATGATGTCTTTGATACTTTTAAGAAATGGAAATCTTTGGTTGAGAATGAGATATGAAATAAGTTGAAGTGTCTCAGATCATATAATGAAGACGAATACAACAACAGAGAGTTTGATAGTCACTGTTCATACCATGGGATTCGTAGAGAGAAGATGGTTCCAGGAACACCACAAACAAATGGTGTGTCAGAAAGGATGAGTATGACAATCATGGAATGTGGAAGGAGTATGATATTGCATGCATGATTGCCCTTATAGTTTTGGGTAGATGTTGTGGATACCGATGTTTACTTCATTAATAGAGGGCCTTCAAGTTCCTTGGGTGGTGGCATTCTAGAGGATACATGGATAGGTAAAAAAGTTAAACTACTCATTTTTGAAGACTTTTGGTTGTGAAGAATTTGTACATGTAGATATAGAAAACATAACAAAGTTTGAGGTGAAATCCAAGAAGTGTACTTTTATTGGATATAGAGTTAATGGTTCTAGTTATCGCTTATGGGATTATGAAAATCATTAAATCATTACAGGTTGAGATGTGGTATTCAATGAGAAGGTAATGTACAAAGATCAATTGTAGGGAAAGAAATATCAAAAGAAAAACATATAATACACAATGCTTGATGAAATCACAGAAAAAAATTCTGAAGATACCATAAAATCAAAATATTCAACAACAACAACAACAACAACAACAACAACAACAACAACAATCACCTCAAACTCTTACAAGTGTTGTTAGAATATCTACCAGGTTAAGTAGATCCCCTGAACGATACTCTCCTTATTATTTATTTTTGACTAATTCTTATGAACCAAAAATATATGAAGAAACAATGCAGATAGAAACTAGAAAGAAGTGGGAGCAAGGCATGAAAGAGGAGATGGACTCTTGGGTACATAACTAGACTTAGGACTTGGTTCGGTTTCCTGTAGGTAAAGTATCATTGCAGAATAAATGGGTATACAAGTTGAAGGTCGAAGATAGAGGTAAAATAAGTACAAGGCCATACTTGTTGTAAAGGGGTTTGCCTAGAAGAAAGGTATATATTTTGATGACATATTTTCTCTTGTTGTTAAAATGACTTAAATTAAAACTATTTTAATTCTAGTGGCGGTAGAATATTTGCATCTTGAATAATTATATGTAAATAAAACTTTTCTCCATGGGGATTTTGAAGAAGATATTTATATGCAACAACCACAAGGGTATGAGGTCAAAGGGAAGGAGAAATTAGTATGCAGGTTGAAGAAGAGCCTGTATGACTTAAATCAAGCTCCAAGGTAGTGATATTTGAATTTTTTTAGGTTTATGACATAACAAGGTTATAGTAGATGTCATTCTGACCACTGTGTTTATTTTAAAATACTAGATAATGGAAACTATAATATATTGTTATTGTACATAGATGACATGCTTGTTGTAGGGTCTGACATGCAAGATATAAATGTGCTCAAAATAAAATTAGCTAATTCATTTGTGATGAAATATTTGGGTGTTGCAAATAAAATCCTTGGTATGAGAATAACAAGAGACTAGAAAAATTGCAAATTAACATCGTCCTAAGGTGAGTACATAAAAGGTGTTGGAAATATTTAAAATGTAGGATGCAAAACCAATTAGTACACCTTTGGCTAGAAATTTCAAAATAATTAAGGAGATGTGTCCCAAGAAGAAGGAGTATATAGACTACATGTCCAAGGTTCCATACTCATCGACAACTGGCAGTTTGATGTATGCGATGGTGTGCACAAGGATGGATATTGCACATGCAATGGGATTTGTGAGCGGGTATATGAACAATCCAAGTAAAGAGCATTGAAATGAAGTAAAGTGGATTGCCATGTATTTCTTCTGTGGTATTTACAAGAATGGAAAAGTTATTTGTAACTCCTTCAGATAATCAACAACATTGTAATTCATTTTTTCTGATCTTTTTACATTATTTGTCTTTTTTTGGAGCAAAGGTTGCTTGTATAGCAATTGGTTGAGGATGAACAACTTCTAATATGGAATACCTTCTTAGTTTGTTTTAGAATTCATAAAGAATTTTATCTAGGTGGATATTGGTGGCCACCCACTTGTTTCAAATTCCAACTGGCTCATCTTGATAATTTTTAGTTCAACATGTTTCTCTATAATGGAGAAATTTCTTTGTAATTGTGGGTTCTACAATTAAGGGGCTGTCCTCAATCCATAGAAAACATCTAGGTATATATTGGTGGCCGCCCACCTATTCCAACTAGCTTGTTTTGAAAGTTTTCATGTCGGTACATCTTTTTGTACTTCTAGGGTCGTTTTGGGGCTCTAAACAATGTTTTCTTGGCTTGCCATAGTAAAAATGTAAATAAATTAGAGTTTGACAAAAAATACGTAGTTCTCGAAAAGACATTTCCAATGGGCTATCACATGCCTAAAATGAAAATCGTATGCAAAAGTTACGACCTCGGGAAGTTAATGTACTAACTTACCCCAATGAGGCCCATATGAATTTTGGTGCTTCATATCCTAGGGTTAGGTTTTTGGATGTCTAGGGTTTTTGCATTCATGTTTATAATAAAAAGGCATGCAAAGCCTCATTGTAATCATATTCTTGCAAATGAGCGTAGTCATCACATCTCTTCTCAGAGATAAAACTGCCACCATTCTGGCGAGTCTTGCACTCTATATTTTTACACTCTCTGTACATTTCTTTCATTAATAGAAATCATGTATTGTTGTATTTCTTTGTTTCTGACAATTTTTATGTGTATTTCATTATAATATCTCTGCTTTCATTTCATTCTGAAAATAATCCGAATCAGAATTGAATCTTTTTCTTCAGTTATATTCTAGACAACACTTTCTTGAAAATGTTGGCTTCATCTCTAAATTCATCTTCTTCGATGCAATATCCTTTTGAAAATAATAATGGATCAACATCCATTTCCATGGATTCTATCACTCCTATAGCAGTTTCATTATTAAATTCTTGAAAAACAAGTCTTTGATTCTCTTCCTTGGGAATTTGATCAAAATATTCTTTCAATATCACCACATTTGGATTGTTGAGCCTAAGAAATAAATCTTTTTGTTATTAATTTTTTCTATTATCCTATCTACCACAAACCTAATTACCCGCCATTTCCACACTCCATTATACCATTGCTACCATTTCTTTGCATACAATCACGATTTGTGGTTTCAAAGGATTTAATCAGGTAAAAGTCCATTTCTTTCTATATTTTTCATTTTTTTTTTTTGTAAAGATAGTCTAAAAATAATAAGGTACATAAATAGGACTATTTTGTAGGCAATTTCTAATTTTGTAGCCAATTCGTGGGTTCATACAATTGCAGGAACAAATGAGCAAAAATAGGAGATGGATTAAGTGACAAATTGCATCCTACAAATTTTCCACCTATCAAAGCTAATCCAACGAATTCCAGGTTAGCAATGGAGTGAAGTCAAAGATCGTGGTCAAACACATGAGATAGAGTATAACAAAGAACATGTTTATCTACATATTTAGTTTAAAGAGATCACTCAGATTTGATATCGATATGATGTTGAGAAATTCATGGTTTCAGAAATTCATGCCTGAAACCATGAATTTCTCAAACGTGTACACAACATCTTCTTTTCCATTTCTAAAAATCCGAATGTAATCATCATGTTTTGGATTAATATCAAGGGTTCAATGATTCCTATTTTGTATAAATACTCAGGGTTTTTAACACTGGAACTACAATGGATATTCTGGATTTGAAACATTTCGAGACTTAATATAATTGATGTTGTTGATTCCAATATTTTATATGTGTATATTTTGAGAATGAATTCATAGTTTTTATTTAGAATTTGATAGTATTTATCATATAGAATTAGTCCAACAACGTGGAACCAAACCAGGAGGGCCCCCTGTGTGAGGATTGTTGGCCCTTAACCAAGTTTTGAGGAACACTTGGTCATATTTGACCATTTTTGGGACTTCGATAGTCTGTCGAAGACAAAGCGCAAACCGAAGAAGAGATTGCGGAAGCTAGACCCCCTTTTTGGGTTTTTGGGAATATGTAATGGGAAAGGGATGTCAGCCCGTGGGTTTACACATGCTTAGGCCCACTTTTGTAATGTATAAATAGACATCTAGGTGATGTAAGTAAGAGAGAAGATTAGCCAAGGGCTTAGTGCTAGAATTGATCTATGTGATTGACTTGCAGAGCTGAGTGCAAGTGTTGTAAGTGCTGAGTGCACAGATTGTAAGGAGGCTCTGTGCTAGATCTACTCGAGGAAGGAATATTTGGCGAGGTGCGCGTAGATATCCTATCCTATGCGGAGTAGGATTTTGATAGCTCTGTGTTGTAACCAGATTGACTAAAGCTAATAAAGAAGAAGAGTTGGTGGATGTAGCCCCAAGGTGGGGGTGAACCACATAAATCTGTTTGTTATGCTATGTGCTTTGACTTAATGTGTTTACTTCTGCTTTGGCTAAGTGCTTTGATATATCTAGACATATCTACTTATGCTTTGTGCTTCATTAGATGTGTATGGATAATAGATCTGATATATAGGAAGATTCTTAGTGTTGATTTACTGTATCTAATCTATTTTACTGTTTCTAAGTGCTAAATTACCTTAGATCTAAGAGAATGTTACGAAACTCTGTGCTATCTGTGAAGTATAATAAGGGTAGGATATTGATGAATGATCGATGCTAAGTGCTCTGTAAGAGATATAATCACAGATCTGTGTCCCAGCTAAGGTTGTAGACACCTGAGTCTTGCAAACACCCCTGCCTCTACCTCGGGTGAGACTTCATCTGCTTCGCAGGTGTTGCCGAAAGGGTCGGTAGTTAGTGTTTTGTTGGTGCGCTATTGTAGCGTTGAACCCTGGGTCTACCCCTGTGCCAACAAGGATACATTGCTCCATTCATCTTCTGCAACAATTTATATTTAATTTTATGCTTCAGAATTTTTCAGTTTGGTGTGAAGAAATGAATATTAGCTCTTCATGTAAATCATTTGAGTGATAAATTACTTGTTTCAGATTGCAAGCTTCATCAGTCAAATCCTGAAATAGGAAAGTCTTCTATTACAGATTCATTTCTATATCAGATGGTTTAATACATGTTTAGAACTAAATCCATGTCAATATTTTTATTACTATGATTGTTTATATTTTTGAATTATAATGCTTTTTTAGAGTTAATATTTGTTTCTAAAACTAGTATTTTTAAAAGACAAAAAGATAACTAGATTTCCTGCATTACATTTCATAAATTTTACATTCCCAGGTCGATGATTTAATGTATCAGAATTCTCAACAATAGAATTGACTAATATTTTCAGCGCTATTGCCAAGGAAGTGTAAAAGGACATTTAGTTTTTCTTTTATCATGATAAGTAGGATGCATGAGTAGACATAGGGATAATAGAGGTAGATTTACAAGTGGTAGAAGTACACCAAACATTACTCCAACCACTTCAACACGTGGTACTGTAAGAGCCACATCATCTAACCCATCTACAGGTAGAACCATGAGAGGAGGTCGAACGAGAAGAGTCATTACTACACAAACTAAAGAAAAATAGAAATATGGAGAAGACAGTTCCAAAATAGTCAAAATTCTAGCAACCTCGCAAGAAACTATTATACTTCCAGACCAACCTTCATAGGAAGAATCATTTGGTGATCATCCTAAAATATAATTTCCAGAGAATCCCATTGAGGAACCAAAATTATATGACTCATCAAAGGAATCTGTACATTTCAACAATAACAATATGTTCGGGGTATACAATGATTGAGAGGAAAGGGGACCTAGAAAAGATAATGAGGAAAAATAAGAATGTCGAGAGGGGACATGAACATTGAATGAAGAAGAAGAATTTGGATTCTAAATTCTGGATCCAATAGGTACGGTCCAGATGAAAAACATACCACAATCTGCATTACCTAATTTTCGAGGTATGGTTTCTGAGGATCGAAAAAAATTCCTTTTTGAACTTGATGTGTTATGTCATAACTATGATTATTCTTTTGATTCTCAAAAATTGAAGTTATTTCTAACCACTCTCAAGGATGCTGCTTTACGATGGTTCACGGGTTTAGGAACTAATACTATTAAAACGTAGGATGAGATGAGAAAAGTATTTCTTGAAAAATATCATGATTATTGTATAAATCAAGGGATAAGAGAAGAGATGTTTAAAATGTCACAAAAAGAAGATGAAATCTTATAAGATTACTTAGAAAGATTTCGTTATACTGTTAAAAGGGAAAAACAACATACTCTTGAAGTTGATACTCTTAAAGTAATCTTGCTACGTGGCATAAGAGATGAATGGATTGATATTCTCAATCTAATGGGTAAAGGAAATATTTCACACTTAACCTATCCAGAAATTTGTGAGTTATTAAAACACATTTCATGAGGAAAATCCAAATATGGTAAGGGACCTAGGGATTCTATCTATAGGATCAACAAATCAACTACTGAAGGGATAAGTAGAGACGAAATAGGTAATATCTTAGATAACTTTAAAACATATATTCTAAACTCACTTGGTTCTCAGTTAGACACATTAAAAATCAAGAAAAAGAAAGAAGTAGAGTGTGGGGATAAATACATGCATTATTAATTCCCAACATTAAATTGTCAACCAAGGAGTCGTAGACTTAGAGGTCCAAGCACATGAAATGAAAGATTGGATCCTAGTCTAACCTATTCTAAACTAGTGTCGACAAACACACTCTAATGCGATAAAGAAAATGGAAATTATATCAATTGACTGGAAATAAACTAACACCTTAGGATGAAGCCCATCACAGAGAGGCCATATCTCACGAGTTATACCCTTAATCTATCCTTTGGTGATTGAAGCTATGTGAAATTAAAGTGCAAGGAACAAAAGTATAGGAAAATAAAGCAATATGAAAACAAACTATGAGAAATTTGATGAAATCAATTTAAAATCAATCTTAAGAAAACAAGATGAAATGAAAGGCAATCAAACAATGCTGCAAATGAAATCTAAACTCGAAATATTCCACAGTGAGATGCATCAATCATGGAGAAGAATGAGAAGGAATAAGCAAAGATGATACTGTAGAGATGTGAAGCAAAGAATTGAAATTCTTATGCGATAGAAAAGAAATACCAACTTTGTTAAGAAAGCTAAATGTTATATGGGTTAAGAAGAGATGAAGATAGAATTTTCAATGAAAATTGTGGAACTCAACAAATAATAATCATAAAGAAGGGATGAATGCTTCTATAGTTGACTCAAAAGGTTGAATGTACACAGTCAAATAAAAAGATGGAAAAATGGTTGAATAAAATGAAATGGATTCTTGGTGACAATCTTCTAACTTAGAGGACTTAGGTGTAATCAACCAAGCAAGGAAATAAGGTGAATGAAAATGAATATATGAATAATGGGTGGTGTGTATTAATGTGAAAGTTCTAGGTGAAAATAATGAAGAAAAGAGAGGGAAGATATGCTCATAAAAAAATGTAAATTCCCATGCATGGGTAATCAATATGTAAGCACATCATGAAGAATGGAACACACTCTAAATTGTAAATAATCAGTGTAGTTCTGAACCTATGTTTTGTCTTCTATTTATAAATGAATTCAAATAACCAACTAAAGATCAAAACTCCATCTTATACATTTGAGACAATTGGGAAAGAAAAACACTATTTAATAATGCGAGCAACAAACATATGACAAAGTAATTAAGCATGAATGGGCCTAATTAAATAAAGGCACAAAGCAATGAATCGTTGGTCAAATAATAATTAAGCACATAAATAGCGCAACATGAAAACACATATATTGGAAGCTTGTGAAAGGAGTATGATTGAGGTTAAATTTAGAATCATTATGCTTTGAGTGGAAGGGCATCGATTCAATTTGTCCATGAAACCAATTGCATAATCAAATTGCATAATTGAAACACAAAGTGCATGGAAATCAAATCAAATCAAATTCATAAACTGATTAGAAAAATAAATAGAAACAGGGACATACCCATATCGAGGGGCCCTACCCGACCTAGGCATGCTCATGGAAGATTAATTCATATCGGAATTGGAATAATGTATCAAATCTCAGCCATGAACTGTTCTTGTTTATTAGAAATCAAAATCTCTGATTACAATTCTTTTCTTATCAATTCCATCTCTTTATAATGAATCTCTCCTTAATACAATTTCATGAATGATAATCATTGACCTATCTTGATCCATGAGCCTCTATTTATACACGAAATCCATGGAGGAATGGATAAAACCAAATTCCCCAAACTCATATTTTGGTTAAAACCAATTTTACAATTTTAGAACAAAATTAAAAAAATCTTGGTTTTTCATTAGTTTAGGCAGATTCGAGTTAGAGATCCACCCATATCTTCAAAAAAAATTGTAATTTTGAAAAAGTGATCACATGTTAATTAATGTTTCACCTTCTGGAAAAAACCCATATCTTAGAATTCCAAGATCTGCCTTCATCAACACGTAAATCAAGGTGCAAGTTGGCAGTTTGAGATTTTTACTAATTTTTGCATAATCATTCCCTCTGAGATAGAGGTCCACATATGCGAGCTGGGTGAAATATAACACACGTGTCCATATGCTGACGTCGCTCTGGAAAAAACTCGTGTCCCCGATTTTCCTCTAGAATCATGCCAATATTTCAAACTATAATATGGTACCAGATGCCTATAGAGTGTGTTAGTACTAGGTGACTGTGATGGTACTAGATGGCTATTTTTGGGTACATGTACTAGATGAATTCTGATGTAGGTATCAGATGGTTTCTGGAATATTCTGGTGTAGGTACCAAATGACTTCTAGAATGTTCTGGTGCAGGTATCGGATGACTTCCAGTGTGGGTACTAGATGACCTCTAGTGCGGGTATTGGATGACTTCCAGTGTGGGTACCAGATGACCTGGAGCATTGTCTTAGAACCTTGTCTTAATACAATTTCCACAAAAAGGTAATTAGAGGGATTAGAGAAAATTAATAATTATTGTAACTATTAATAACCATAAAAACCATAGCTAAACGTTCATTACCTCATGTACACCAAGTGGTTAAGAGAGTATAACAATGAGCAAAATGGGTGGATTACTTATGCTTTCAAGGAAAAATGATCGATATATAAGGAACAAATGAGGTAACTGTAGATGTAAAAAGGGAGACCCAACATTTCCTCCATTCCCAATCTATTGCATGTCCTCATGCAATGATGATCTTCAAAATTTCAAAATTGGTGTTATTTCTGACTAAATTGAGCATTCCCTGAAGTTCCACCCTTCGTTAGCTCATTAGTTTCTCTTGCCTTCATTACCTTATTAGGATAAAAGTGACATAGTCATGGTTTCAATACCATATCAATGGATAATATTGGCCATTAATAATGAAATTCACTTTTCAAAATGATGAGGTAACAATAAGGCATATGCACCAATAGACGTATTGAACACGATAGGGATGAATGTGGAAATTTCACTTTAAGGGGATAATTCATTTAGGAGTAGGTATGACAGTTCAAAATAGAAAGTGTACATAAGAATAAAAACAATTCAACACATGATTTAAAATCATCCTTTAATAGAAAGAATGTTTTTTAGCTCATACCTCCAATCACCTGAAGTAATAACGGTGTCAAATATAGGACAATGATCATATCATTTTGATACCAGTACTGGATTATTAACTGGTACTAGAACATGATTCTTCAGTACTAAAACAAGATAGTACCAGAACATGATTCTACACCGGAACATGATTATGCAGTATCAGAACAAGATTCTGCAGTACTAGATGCACTTGATAAGGTACATGATCTTTATGATGTTTAAAATTGGAACTTATAGGCCTCACATTGTGGCTGGAATACTCTGAGTTTCAAGCTGTATAATATGATGGAAATCAATGGTATTGGATCAGAATGCAGGTGCTTTAACCCAAGGTTCAAAAATGGAAGTGTTGAATCTGTTGAGATTTCCTTCTCTCTGTTTTCTACACCTACTGGTTTGCATGTCTTGATGAAAACTCTTATTAGCACACAAAAATTGCTGCAAGTTGAAAGAGGACTATGTGGAACTGGTTCATGTTGACTGAAGGATGAAAATGAAGTATGCCAAAGCTAAGAGATACTGAAAATATCCTGCAAAAAGTACCCTAAAAAAATATTTAAATTTTTATAGTGTTGGTACAAGAACCTATTGGTTTCTGTACCAACAGTACCATAATAGAAAAATTTAAACCAATACTGTTATTATGAGAGAAGAAATAAACATTGATGTTATGCCAAATAAACAACCAAAACTTAAACTTTATCCATGGTTGTAAATTTGGAAATGAAATTAATTTTAAAACATTACAAGCATAAAGAAAATTCCTAAATTACTTATTACATATGATTTCATCAATCATTAACAATTTTATGCTCAGGAAACCATGTTAATTGTGACGGGGAATTTTTCCTCTCATACTTAAATAGGAAAACATGAGGATATAAGTGGTCTTTAATAAATGAGAAACCGATAGGAAACCAATCATCCTTGTTTAATTTCTCAAAGAATTTCTGTCATTCAAGTAATATTGATGAAGTTCGCATTTGAGTTTATTAGAATCCTACACTTATGGGTCCGACTTCTAGGACAATGACATCCAAGGTATGAATGACGAGGTCTTAAGACCATCTTATGAACATTCTCAAATGGTAATTAGATGAGGTTCATTAGCCTTTTATTCAACTATGCATGCTTCTTCTTAATGATTTACACAAGTATATTGTTCATATGACCAGATATAGATTACGCATAATGAAAGACATCAAAATCAGAACCCATTTCCAACAAGCCTATTCAATACTCCAATGGGGTAATTTTGACATCTAAGAAATATCCTCCCCAGGCAGAATTCCCCATTTTCCACGATTCTATTCATTACCTTGATGGGTTTGCCTAGTTATACCACAGGCCAGTACCTACTACCAACATACCTGTTCAATATCTCGACGAGCTAACCTCTTACACCCTTTTTCCATCAAAGGCTCTTGTCCCAATATTTACCCTTAAGATAAAAATTATAGATTGCGTTCACATGGGTGAATGGGGAAGCATCTTTGAAAACCTTTTTACAGGATGGGATGGTATTGTGTTGGAAGATATTTTATAGATTACCCATAAAAGATTGTTCGTATGAAAAATAGACTTATGTATTGAGATTAGTTGAAAGACATATCATGGTCAAACTTAATTAATGTGTGGTGGATGAGGCCATGAGAGAATGACCTAAAGGTGCCTCTAGTCCCTAAGTTAATCTTCTCTATATAAGATTGTGTTCCCTCACAAGTAGAAGTTTCATTCACTCTCCTGCTACTATTTGATAATAATGCTTGAATAAAAAGTTATGATATGAAACTAAGATGTACAAGTTACATATGGGAATCATTATGTAGACCTTAAATATTTTGTAAATCCCCATAATATTTTAAATATTAGGCTTTATGAGTAACTGTTATTATTAATAGTCAGAAATCTATATATAATAATAAGAAGAAATAACCTAAGTTGTTTTCATTTTTATGTTAGATCAATATTATCTTCATCTCATTTAATTTATTTGAAAAGAAACATGAAAATATGCTGCATTTATTTAGGACTAAGTTAACTAACACACATTTTTTACTCTATCCTATCTAAGAAAAAGAAACCATATTTCACGTGTAAGAATATTTCCAATGTAACCATGTGCGTAACATGTGTAGAAATACATTCATACTCGGGTTTGGAAGATAAGCTTTAATGTATACCAGAGTATGAAGAACCAACTGCTTTGATGATGATGTGAAGACTTGTTGAAGAAGAGAGTGGTGCTTCAATATGATAGTCGTTTGGAACCATAAATCAATGTAATCTTGATGTTCCTAGTTAACTTTCTCATTTAGACCACTATGCATGTCTCCCTCAATCATGCCACACATATCATCTTAATTCGAATAACTAATGCATGGAGGATCTTTAGAAAGGCATATAAAAAATTTCTCAATCTCAGGTTCTAGTGGTTTCTCTCCATCAAATGCGGTCCATGATTTTCCGGTCTCCTCGATAGATTGACAAAGGGGATCAAAGGAGACTTGTAGATATTCTTGTGGATGTGGAGCGACATTTAAGTTTTTGACTACTGTCAATATTTGTTCTTCCTTAGAGGCTGAGATTGAGATACCAACTGCTGCTAGGATTTGAGAGAGTTTTGTCAAACTCTTGATCATCTTTGAGTTCTTGTTGCTGGTTGATGGGTTGTGTTTCACACATGGATTAGTGTAGAGGGGGGGTTCTTACCGTGCATAAAATCTCTTGAAATCCCATAAAAAATGGCAACAGATTGAAATATGGTTTTAAAATAATCCATATCCAAGGTTTCAACCCACTTAATCTGCATATAATATTTGTTTCTTGACTTGGAGTGCACCCTTTTAATATCATGCCAGATATATTATATGACATATAATACATGTCATATATTACATAAACAATGCAGCAAAACAACCATAATATATGGTCAAAAGATGTGACATGGGTCTTTTCAAAAGGGATATTATTTAAACCAAAATATAGTTCAAATCTTCCTTGGGATTTGTTGCCTTTTAAATAGTCAATTCCTTATTAAATGGTTCGTTGAACCATATGCATGGATCATGTTTATTAATATATTAAATTATGGTTTTAATAAACCATATAATATATGGTTATCCCCCTATATATATTAACGTGGCATTAAAACTTTGAATTGGTGCCATTCATATGGTTTAAAAACCACTTAATATAATGTGCCATGAAACTTTCAGTTAGCATTTTTTTATGTTACAAAATATTAAATTGTTAATAAATATAACAATGCCACATCATATTAACACAATAACTTCCTTAGTCACCATCCACTACCACATGTACTTTAATATTGCCACATCATCCTTTGACAAGTTTGACTTTTTTTTACCTGTTTATGCAAAACTTATGAATGTGATAACTTTCACATACGATGTTAGATTTTGGCTTCCTCCCTCCTGAGGGGCTGCTTGACCTCTCGGTCTAGGATTGTTCAAGTCACCGAACCGAATGGTTCGTCAAGCTCTTGATGGAACCAAATTAACTTGACATAGGCCCTTTACTTTCTCGACGCAAGTTGTGTGGCACTCGTGGACCCTCTCCTTAGCGCTTTTGAAACCTTAATGCCAATAGATGCTAGCTCTCTATGCTAGGCTTCCCTCCTTGATGTGACCATGGACTATGACCGTGGGCCAAATCCCTTCGCAATTCCGTACTACGAAAATTTCGCGAGCTGCTTACTCCCCTTTTTCCCGATTCCCGAATCGGTGAATTCCTCGGGACCAAATATACGGTCCACGTTCTCCTCGCTATCAAAGACTATGATCAACTCGCGAGTTCAAACTTTGCAAGTCCTCTCTTCTCCTGAATATGTCCTTCCCAACTTGTGAATCAGCGAAGTGTCAATCCCAACTCAATGTGTCCTATCTCAATGGACAACTAGGATTTCTTCGGATCCCAACTCTTCGGGTATTCTCTCCTTGAATTTTCTTGAAGGGTTCTTCCTTTGAACTGTATGGATATCTGCCACGTGCCTTCTAGATCCAACGATCTAGAATCACTTTGTGCCTCACGACTTTGCGAAGATCTCTGGTTGCTCCTAGAAAACCTCACGAAGTTACTTCTCCCGAACCTCTTGATCTTCTGCCACCTGTCTCCTGCGACGATGGACGATTTTTCGGCCTTCGGGACTTCGGCAAGTCGTTAACCCCTTTTTCACACTTAGCACAAATGATTTCTTTCAATACTTAGGCTATTCTCGAACTCCTTCTGCACTCCTTGCATAGTTCTGCACAGACTCTTTTGTGACTTTTCTCGGCTTGAAAACCTTCAAAGTCCACTATTCCTTTATGAACTTCCTTGTGCCCTCCTGGAAAATTCTCACTCTTTCTTCTGAGCTTATAAGATGGACTTACAATATCTTTGGCACACTCCTTGCGCTCAGATCCATTCTTCGACGACTTCTCCCTTGGGTTTACGGAAGGGTTTAAGTCATCTCCTTTCCTTTGTCGATGCACTCTTGCAAAGCCTTCCTTCCTCTGAATGTTCAATAATTTTGGGATTCTCTTAAGGGTTCCAACACTTCCAACTGTGTTGTCGTTTTGCATGCTCACACTAACTCGATGCCCTTCTGGAAGAGTGTTTTAGAGTGTTCAGTAACTCTGAACTGTGCTTCCTCCCACACAATATTTCTTTCCAAGGTACTTAACCACCTTGAAATTTCCTCCCGAGTCTGTGAATTAACCTGGTATGCCCACTTGACAGTTTTTCTTCTGACTCCACTGATTTCAGACACACACTCCTTGCGTCAGCTCACAAATTTTCCTCTCTCTATCGTGCACTCCTTACACTTAGCCTAGAGAACCAGACTTAACCCGACACACTCACAGATAGAAAACTGTATCTCTATCCCTGTAGACGATTTCTAACATTCACCTACAATTCAAATGCATACAAATGACATTCATAAAACAACATCCATTACACATAAATTGATAACAGGAAAAACTATCATTTTCTATTAATGGTAGAACATCAAATTACAAATATTCGAGTCCGGACTACGACTGAGTCTCGACTCTCATCAACCTCCCTAACTTCTATGCATTTTTTCTCCCGGCTAAGTCTCTCTTAGCTAACCCTATCTACTGGAAACAATACAAATATTTATACAAGAGGGGCTCGATGAGATTCCCTCCAAGATAAACTAGTGGTGTCACATCACCATTCAAAACGTCTGTCTAATGGGAAAATTACAATGATGGAAATTTGCTCCAAATCGGATGCAGATCCCTCATGCCGTCAACCACTTAATGGAGACATTATCTCTATCTTGTGTGAAGGCACAACTTGGCTCTTCTATCTTGTCATCATTAAATGACTGGATCACGCTTTTTATTCTCAAGGCAAAATGAGAGGGCAACGCCTCTCGCTTTCTTGAATGCACACCACATGATTTAGTTGATTGGCGCGTTCTGAGGTGGAATACTCCATGGGTACGAAAATCATGATCTCCTGCTCATGATCTTTCCAGCGTGGTTGAAATCCTCCTGGATCCCAAAATTTTCCCTGGAGCTGTCTTTCAACTCATCTGCTTCGCTGTTGCTGCTCCTGCATCTTCCCTACTTCTCGAGCAGGCTTCTTCTGTTCATATTCTCCTTGCTGATTGCTTCCTCTGCCGACCCTAACATCAGCTTCCTTATCTCCTCCACCACCTCGTCCAGTTGTTCCATCGGCCGAATCTTCCATTTCAGACTATCTTGCTGCACCTTCTCCTTGTCAATGGTTAAATCACATCGATCTCCCATACTATCCTCCTCATCTCTTGTTGTTTTAGCTTGCCACTATATTGTAGCTTCCACCGCTGTAGACTTCTCAACACTGAGCTGCTGCTCAACTTCTCCTCCTGACAGATTGTTTGATGTCAGTTCTTCGGCTGGTCCAATTCCAGATTCCACCAACTGCTCGTCATGCCGGTGTGTCTCCTCTGGCATGGCTATATTATGGCAACCACCTTCTAGTTCCAGACTGTCTAACCAATCCTCCAGTTCCTTTAACTCCAATTCCCACTGAGTGAGTAACTCTATCAGGCACTCCTCGATTGGGACAGATCTCAGTATCTACTCCTCCTCCTTCATGACAATCTCAACTTGTTGTCCTTATATTGCACTCACAATGTCTATTCTCACCTCTCCTTGGCTACTTGGTAGGAATATATCGACTTCTCTAATTATCAGAACGGTCCTCTGATCCTCCTCCTTTGTGATGGAAGTTTTCAACTTCTCATTATCTTCTTTCAGATGCCTCACAATTCCGCCTGAATCTTCCTCTGAGCAAGGTATTTCTTCTGCCTCCTCCTCATCTGTCAACTCCCCCCACTAACGCAAACTCTCAATTGATCTCATCTATTCTCCCTTTCCCACTTGGAAATTTGGGATATCTCCTCTGCCCACCTTGCAGTCTATGAGATCCATTGATCCCTTCTCATTGCCCACTTGGCAACCTACAGGACCTCTGCCATAACTCTTTCCTTTGTCACTGAGGTTTTTAGCATGCCTCAACCACCTTCTTAACATCTGTTGCTGCCTTCTGGTCAAAATATTATGAACAAGCCATTAACCTGTTCTCTTCAAGGGCCATTCATACCTCCAGCGTACCCTTGCCTTCTGTCGCATCTTGAATGTTACCGTCTCCATCTGGGCTTGGATTTTACTGAGCTCCTTGTCTATCTTCGCTTTTCTTTTCTGCAGGCAGACTCTCCCTTGACCGTGCTCATGACTTCCAATGACCATCTTGTTTCACCTGCAACCCACCTGGCTGTTTAAAATCTGCTGCACACCTTGCAACAACTTCAACAGAGCATCACACTCTGTCCCTCTTGAATACTTGAATCAATTCTACATTAGCTCTGATATCTACTTTGCATACGATTTGTAGACAAAACAAGATCTGATACGACTCTTGGCATAGACACCCCCTTCGCCTCCCTCCCGAGGGGTTGCTTGACCTCCCAGTCTAGGATCGATCAAGTAACCAAACCGAATGGTTCGTCAGACTCTTGATGGAACCAATTTAAATTGACACATGCCCTTTACTTTCTCGACGCAGGTTGTGTGGGACCCATAGACCCTCTCCTTAGCGCTTTTCATACCTTAACGCCAACAAATGCTATCTCTCGATGCTAGGCTTCCCTCCTTGATGTGACCATGGATTATGACCGTGGGCTAGCTCCCTTCGCGATTCCATACTTCAGAACTTTCATGAGCTTCTTACTCCCCCTTTTCCCGATTCCTGCATCGACGAATTCTTCGGGACCAAATCTACAGTCCACGTTCTCCTCATGATCAACGTCTGTGATCAAATTGTGAGTTCAAACTTCATGAGTCCTCTCTTCTCCCGACTATGTCCTTCCCGACTTGCGAATCAATGAAGTGCCGATCCCAATTCCATGTGTCCTATCTCAATGGATGTCTAGGATTTCTTTGGCTCCCAGCTCTTCATGTATTCTCTCTTTTACTTTTCTTGAAGGGTTCTTCCTCCGAACTGCATGGATCTATGCCACGTGCCTTATGGATCTAACGGTCCATAATCACTTCGTGCCTTGTGACTTTGCGAATATCTCTAGTTGTTCTTGGAAAACCTCCCGAAGTTCCTTCTCCTAAACCTCTCAATCTTTTGCCACCAGTCTCCTCCGATGATGGATGATTTTACAACCTTCAGGTCTTCGGAAATTCCTCAACCCCTTTTGCACACTTAGCACAAATTATTTCTTTCGAGACTTAGGTTGTTCTCGAACTCCTTTTGCACTCCTTGCAGAGTTCTGCACAGACTCTTCTGTGAATTTGCTCAGCTTGAAAACCTTCAAAGTCCACCGTTCCTCTGTGAACTTCCTCATGCCCTCCTGGCAACTTCTCTCTCTTCCTCCTCATCTTATAAGATGGAATTACAATATATTTGGCACACTCCTTGTGCCAAGCTCCATTCTTCGACGACTTATCCCTTGGCTTTACATAATGGTTTAAGGCATCTCCTTTCCTTTGTCGATGCACTCTTGCAAAGCCTTCCTTCCTCTGAATGTTCAATAATTCTGGGATTCTCTTAAGGGTTCCAACACTTCCAACCATGTTGTCCTTGTGCACACTCACACTAACTCGATGCCCTCCTGGAAGAGTGTTTCAGAGTGTTCAGTAACTCTGAACTGTGCTTCCTCCCACACATTCTTTCTTTCCAAGGTACTTAACCACCTTGAAATTTCCTCCCGTGTCTGTGAATTAACTTGGTATGCCCTCCTGGTAGTTTCTCTTCTGACTCCACTGAGTTCAAACCCACATTCCTTGCATCAGCTCATGGAGTTTCCTCTCTCTGTTGCACACTCCTTGCACTTATCCTAGAGAACCAAACTTAACTCGACACACTCACAGATATAAAAATTTATCTCTATCCCTACATACAATTTATAACATTCACCTACAATTCAAATGCATACAAATGACATTCATAACACAACATCCATTACACAAAAATTGATAACAAGAAAAACTGTCATTTTTTATTAATGGTAGAACATCAAATTACAAATATTCGAGTCCGAACTGTGACTGAGTCTTGGATCTCATCAACCTCCCTACCTTCTATGAATTTTTTCTTCCAGCTAACTCTCTCTTAGCTAACCCTATATACTGGAAACAATACAAATATTTATACAAGAGGGGCTAGACGAGCTTCCCTCCAAGCTAAACTAGTGGTGTCAAAGTTAAAATTCAAAACGACTTTCTAATGGGAAAATTACAATGACATAAATCTGCTCCAAATCGAAGGCATATCCCTCCTGCCATCAACCACTTAATGGAGACCTTATCTCTAGCTTGTGCAAAGGCACAACTTGGCTCTTCCATCTTGTCATCATTAAATGTCTGAATCACTCTTTTGATTCTCGAGGAAAAATGAGAGGGTGGCGTCTCTCCCTTTCTTGAATGCACACCATACGAGTTAATTGACTGGCGCGTGCTGAGGTGGAGCGATGCTCCTGCATCAGATTTACAATCCGTTTGCACCACCAGAAAGCTTGCGAAGAGCACTGCATGATCATGTCATTTTATTGAGCATTCAAAAACTTTGATTTTTGAGCCTTTCTGGATCCATTTTGGATCAGTCGCCAATTTTGTTACTGGACAAATTGGTAAGTGCTGCCACGAACTAATATCCCTAACTTCAACAAGAAATTAGAACAAAACATGATAGAATACAAAATTCTCCTTAGATTTTCATTGTAATGTATACTAGTTTAATGAGGGATAAACGACATACCATTTAAACGTCATTTGATCCTTTCTAGTGTTGTCATTTCTCCATCTCATGGTCTACGGGATGTTGAACATGTTGAGAAACACAAACCAACAAAGAGAGAGAAACAATATATATATTCCAATGAAACCTATGCATAAGATCAAGGAGTTATGCAATAAAAATGGAGACACTTTTATATGAAAGAAATGTATTACTATATTATATTGATGAAAGTGGAGAATACAACCTATTCCTTGATGTTGCAAGGTCCCTTCCGATGGCCCTTTTCCTCAACACACACACCTTTTCTCCAATACTTTTGATGAAGAGTATACACAACTTGACTTGGAAAGATTAAGCAAAGCTATCACAAGCACAATCTTCAGTAGAATTCTTCATACATAAGCCAACCTAACTCTTCCCATGAGAGATCCCTCCTTATATAGAGTGAAGAGGCATGGATGAATGGATTAGGATGACCCCACTAAATCAGAGAAGTGAGTGAGATCAAAACTAATAAGAGGCCACCTCATCCTTTCAAAGATTCCATTCTAGAACCTTCGAGAAATTCTTCGTTTTCCTTTGTTTGAGCATCGTCTCACCCTCAACACTGATCAAACTATGATGACATCGCAAGACACTATGGTGAAATGTGCGACAATTTGGAATCATCGCACCCTCAACACTGAGAAAACTACGACGACATCGCAAGACACTATGGTGCAGCGTGCGACGATTTGGAATCGTCGCACCCTTAAGACTGGAAAGGTGAAACGATATTTCTTGATAGGGTTTTTCAATAAGGAAAAGATGATTCCACCTCTCAGGGAAAGTCTTATTTCTGCAATAGCCTTCAGGGAATAGGGAAAATGATATTTCTTATAATATGATATACACATATCATTAGTGGTCACGAGAGTGACGAAAATAATCTATAACAGATACATTTTGAGCACCGAAGTCAATTATCCATATCCCTAGATCTAGAAATGATTACTATTAGTGGTCGTTGCATGGCTCCGATAAGTTTGATGGTTGAGCACTATATGTAGTAGAGGAAATATGAATCCAAATCTAGATAGAAAAATCATGCAAGCCATGTTACCTTTTATCATCCTTTCCATCTTTGAAAATGAAGTGTCATTCACTCATTGGAAAAGGAAGAAATTGTTGGACAATTGGTTTTCATTGATGTCAACCCTTGGAGATTGGTATTATTTATTGATGTCAACCCTTAGAGATTGATTTCAACACTTGAAGCAAGTAGGAAACAAATTCTGGTAGCCCCAGAGGTGTGGTTAAGGAACCTGAGTTTGGTTGAGGAATAAAGACATGAAAGTCAATGATTTTGTAGGTGAGACTATCATATATGGATAGTACACATCATGTCATTTTTAGGGATATGTGGAATGCCATGTGGTTCCTCACGGTTAGTGAGATATGGCCTTGTTATGTTGGAGGACCCACAAGAGTATTCTAGAAGCCCATAAAAGGTCATAAAGAAGTCAATTGTTCTAGAAATATTCTAGAAAGTCATCAAGAAGATTCCTATTCAAAGTGGTTGAAAAAATAAAATAATTAAAAATAAAGTGGTAATAACAAGAAATTAATTATGGGTAAAGTAGTTGTAACAAAAAGGTTGAATAGTCAAAGTGGTTTGGACAAAAATTAGATATGGGTAAAGTAGTTATGACAAGAAGGTTGAATAGTCAAAGTGGTTGAACACGAAATTAATTATGGATAAATTGGTTGCAATAAAGAAGTTATGATTTGACTAATTAAGGAAATTTAGTTGTAACAAGAAAGTGGGTTAGCCCTAGAAGATGGAAAAGGGGTAAAATGGTTACAAGGTAGCGCCTAAAGAAAGTCACTTGGGAAGTATAAATAAGAGATAAAAGGACTCCCATTAGCACCTAATGAAGACCTATTGAACACATATTGAGAACATTGAATATCTATATTGTAAAGTGTTATGGGCAGGTACAATTGACAAATATGAAGCGATAGGTCTGAGGCAACGAAGGTGTGAAGGAGCGAAAGTTTCAGAGCTGCAGAGAGTGAGACTGTTCTAGGGTTTTTGAGGTTATCCGCAAGCTACAAAAGCAGAGGGCACGTACATCTACGGGCCAAGGGAATAGAGAAGCACAAACACCTGCGAGTTGTAGAAAGGGAAATCATGGATCTATAGAAAACGCAAGGAGGAATATGCTTGTTCCAGGTTGCAGGACCTTAGGGGATACTGTAAGTATGTTTTTCAGAGATCAAATATAGCAGGGATACTACACAGTTAAAGGTATATGTTCATGGTTATTTTTTCATATTGTATCTTAGTGGTGTTTTGAAGCATGCTTGAGGCATGAATTTGTGAGGTTTGGGATATACTCTCTTAGATGTTTGGTATATGATGTAATGTATGGTTTGAGGAAGATATGTGAGGCACATTGCTGGTGTACTTAGCTTTGTTTTATTGATATATCTTGTGGTGCACTGTGAGAATCATTTGTTAGTGGTCTCGGTATATGATTGGCTTATGAGTGGTACATGTTTAGGGATATATATCAGTGAGGTTTTGGCACATGGTTTGGTGTAAGGGTTTATGGTATTCTGTTTATGGATAGTGTGATGTATTGTTAGAGGCCCTTTGTTGGTTATCTTGGAATATGTCTTTGGTGCATGGATGATGCACTTGTTGTGGTACAGGTTGGTACTTGGTTGTGATTGGTACATTCTTGGTAGAGGCATGTGTTGGAAATGTTGAGCTTATAGTGTGAGATATGCTCTTGGTGATTTTGGCATGAGTTGCTTGTGGTTTGAGAGTTGATCTACTTTCTTGGTTGAGGAGATTATTGTGATAGGTTGTTGGTATAGGTGTACGTGACAGATTTTACAGTGACATATTGGATACAATGACAACTTGACATAAACAAAGACAATGACAATGAAACTAGGAGAATTTTTGTATTAGTCCATGAGTTGCATAGAAGAGAGTTGTGGAAATCCAAAAGTTGGAGTAGAGAGAGTTGTGAACATCCACATGTTGTAGCATATATAGGTCATCGATTTGTGGAAAATATTGGAAGAAGATTGGTACAAGTTGTGATAGGTTATTTGATTCAGTGACAATGATAGAGTAGTGAAATTTACAATGATTTGGAATTTATATTTCAGAGCAGTTGGACGATGCAGGGATAGGTGGTTGTAGCCACCTTCTGACTCTAGCCAGAGAACATAGGGGGTTGTATCCTCCTTCTAGTTGGAGCTAGATAATTAGGGAGTCAGAGATTCATTTACGTTGGATCCCAAGAAACTAGGGGGTTGGAGCCTCCTTCTAGTTGGAGCCGGAGAATTGGAAGTTGGCGCTTCCTTGAATGCAATTATTTGACATATAAGAAAAATATTATGTGGTTTTCTCCCGCATTGGGTTTCCACATAAATATTGATGTACCATTAATTTATGGATGTGTCTATGATTTTTTATTATGCACTGATGGATGATAATGTTTATGATGCAATAATAAAATGATGAGTATTGTTGAATAAGGTAAAAGAATAAATATTGTGGTTAATATCGTTATAAAGTGATCATACTAATTCACCCACCCCCCCCCCTCTCAGTGATTCAACATGAATGACATGTGGAAAACATTTTTTCCACAAGTAATTTTATTTTGAAGAAAAAACTAGGTAGTTCCAAGTTGGTTCGCTTCAGCTCATTAAGTTATAGAACATCCCAAACTACCGAAACCACCCAACAAATAATATAAACGAGCATCAAACCACAACTAGAGGGAGCATTTTGTTTTGGAGAGAGGTATGCTACGAGTCTTGTGAGGTTCATCATTCTTTTTTT
The DNA here is from genome assembly GCA_009831015.1 of Picea engelmannii. NCBI lineage: Eukaryota > Viridiplantae > Streptophyta > Pinopsida > Pinales > Pinaceae > Picea > Picea engelmannii. The sequence continues at coordinate 1,500,044 of ML781538.1, forward strand.
TTAATCCATATTTCTTTCACTTTCAGTCGTGGTTTGATGAAGTTGTTGATAGAAGGGATGTCTTGCATAGTAACAAAAGGGATGAAGCGAGGTTGATTTAGCTTGTGTTCATGAGGAAAATGATTTTCTTACTAGGTTTGATGTGATTTCAGTCTGAGTTTTTCAGTACTAATCAATTTTTTGGTACACAGATTTCCACCTTGTGTTTCACTACCATTTCTCTATATAGTGTCCAAATTAATCTTTCTTAATTTTCTTTTGTTCTCGGGTATTATATTGTATGATGTTGATACCATCTAGAATTGTTAAAGACAATAAATCTGGTCCAAGTCTATGAAGGGACTTGAAATTTTCAAATAATCCAAAAAATGTATGGAGGTTATTTCTTAAAAAAAAGATTTAACTTTCCTTTTGGCTTTGAAGTTTATCTCTCATGATTTTGTTGTTTATTTTTTATTTCATTTAATGTAATTAAAAAAAATATATATACAAAAACATTTTCAATATGTTTCTTTATTTTTAATGTATATAATCTTTTATTTTTATTTTAACTTTCTTTTGTATTAATTACTTTGTCTAAAATTAAAATAAATATTTTAATTTGTTTTTCTTTTAATGACTAAATTAGTTAGTCTCTTTTTTTTTTTTTTTTAT
>ML781538.1:1503965-1538536 GCA_009831015.1 Picea engelmannii
CCCTTTCTCAATATTCCAACAATTGGTATCAGAGTCAGTTCCTTCAAGGAAACAATTTAATCACTGGAAGGTAGATCATGGAGTATGCTATGTTTGGGGTACCACAGTTTGATGGTCAGAATGGTCAGAGATATGAAATGTGTAGAATCAAAATGAAAGTCTTTTTATAGGCACAGGGGTATGATGTTTGGAAATGAATTGTTACAGGATACACCACTGCAAATAAATCGAAGAATGCAACCAAGAAGGAATTGAAAAGAAATAACAAAATAGAAATGGATTTCATCTTGGAAGGATTACTTGATTCATTAAAAGAGAAAATGGGAAAATGTTCATCATCGAGTATATGTTCACAATGTTCATCATCCAAAGAACTTTGGGATAAGCTACATAATTAAAATACCGTAGCCGCAAGGATATCGAGTCGTATGGTGGTTTTTCAATCCCAAATATTCCGCATGTCCTCCGCTTGCTAATCTTTAGACTTCACTGGTACCTCCCAGCCAATTCTAGGGGTACTCTTCTTCCCCCTTAGCCTCCCGAGCCGCAAAGGGACCACACAGAGAAATCATAATGCAATAGCTCCAAGTTTGTCTCGCAAGGAAGAGCTTCCACTCCTTCTTAAAGCTTGGTATCCCAAATCTCACAAGTAAAACACAATCCATAATAATTTTGGTAGTGTTGGCCCTTGATCAAGTTTTGGAAGTTTCTTGGTCATGTTGACCTATTTTGGGACTTCAACAACTTGTTGAAGGAGGAGCGTAAGTTGAAGTGGAGATCACGGGATCTCGGCCCCCTTTTGGGCCTCTTTTTTGGTTTTTGGGAATATGTAACGGGTATGGGATGCCGACCCATGGGTTTACCCATGCGTAGGCCCTTTTGTAATGAATAAATAAGTAGCCAAGTGATGTAAGAAATAGACCTAGTAGGTTGGTGAGCTAAGTGATAGATCTATGTGATCGAAGGATTGTAAGTTCTTTGTACGTGACTGTAAGAAGCTTGCAAAGCCGAGTGCAAGTGGTTGTGATAGATTGTGAAGGACTTAGTGTTGTAACACAAAAAAGAAGGATCTAGCGAGCTGCACAGATCTTTTGTCTGGTGCAAAGTAAGGGTTTTGAGGCTTTGTGCTTGTAACCAATTGACTAAAGATAATAAAGAAGAAGAGTTGGTGGACATAGCCCCATGGTGGGGGTGAACCACGTAAACACTGTGTTGTATTGCTTGGTGCTTATCTGAATGAGTTTATGTCTTCTTTTTCTTAGTGCTTTATGATGATTAGATAGATCTTCTTATGCTCAGTGCTAATGATGTGTAGAATGTTAGATCTGATATACATGAATATGCTTAGTGCTTGATCAACTAGATCTGACCTATTTATTGATGCTAAGTGATTAATGCAGTAGATTAGTGCGGATACCGTGAAGCCCTGTTTTATCAACGAAGTGGTTATTGATTGTATATTGTGGAACTGATGTGTTGAGTGCTATATTAATCTGTATAATCACAGATCTGTGTCCCAGCTAAGGTTGCAGACACTTGAGTCCTGCAACCACCCCTGCCTCTACCTCAGGTGAGACTTCATTTGCTTCGTAGGTGTTTCTGAAAGGGCTGGTAGTTATGGTTTTTTTGGTGTGTTGTTGTAGCGTTGAACCCTGGGTCTGCTCCTGTGCCAAAAAATGGTTCCGTTGTCGGGATTGAAACTGTGATTGCTGGGAACTGAAGAAAAGAGAAAGCTCCATTTGTAGAAGCTTTGTGCGAAAATCTGACTTGAAACTGTTAAAGCTCCGTGCATAGATCTGTTTTCCTAGTGCGTAGTGTTCTACTGATCTGTAAATCTATGTGATAAAGAGAAGAGGTTGGATCTGAAGGAAAGAAGCTTGATTTGAATAAAGGAGGTCAGATCTAAAGAAAAGAAGCAAGATCTGAAAGCTTTATGCACTAAGAGAGGTAAAAGTGAGAAGTTTTGATTAAAATAGGTAAGATCTATAAGCTCTATGCTTTGATAAAGGTAAAGAATAGTGAAAAGCTATAGATCTGAAAGCTTTGTGCTCTGTAAAAGTAAGATAAGTGAAATTTTTTGTTTCTAGAATATGGATCTAGGAATGTTCGATAGATTCTGTCCTAGCTTAAAAACTAGCGCATTAATAGATGAAAGAATATTTCTTATGAATAGATATGATAAGAATAATGAAAGATATGTTATACCTATGCATAGAAAGAATGTTTGGACTAACAAATGGATGCAGGATCCTAGAAATAATTTGTTGTAGATTAACTCTTATGATCCCAGCACGCAGTGCAAGAGAAGATGGGTATTATTTAGAAGAAAGAGAGGATTGAACCTCTGTTACAGTTGCAGAAGACCAGGACATCTTGCTAAGGAATTCCCTGGGAGAAAACCTAGTTGTATTTGCTGTAAGGCTATGGGCCATGAAGTGTTGGATTGCTCTAGAATGATCACTAAGCTTGAAGGAATGAATCTGAATTAAGAGAACCCTAAGGCAAAACCCCAGAAAGAATCCGAGAAAATATTACTACAAATGAGAGAAATCCTAAACGACCACCGACATGTCAAATTATCAGAGGTTTTCAAAGAAAATGAATGCATTGAAGCAAGAATAGGGGACTTTGACATTGATTGTGTTCTTGATGAAGAGGCACAAGTGAATATCATGACATAAAGAACTTGGGAAGCTATAAGGAAGCTTGCTATGATCCCTTCATTAGGAGGAATAAGACTATTCATAGGAAAGATGATAAATTTATGTGGAAATCTCGCTCAGATACCTATGACTGTTAATGGAACTTCGACAAAGGAAGATTTTGAGATTATTAAATTTATTGAAGACAACACCCTATTTACCATGTTACTATGGAAACCTTGGATTGAAAGGGATCAAGACAGATGAAAGGAAGAAGAAGAAGCCTTGGAGTAGAAGAAACAAGAGTTAAAAGATTTCATGACCAAAAGGAGCGCTCAATTGATTAAAGAACAGGAGAACAGATCAAAGCTATTTGACCCTAGAGAATCCGATGTCAAAGCTGTAAGACCAATAGAATACCCACAGAAGACTGAAGTACTCATTCCAGATACATAAGAAGTGTTACCCCTGAAAGAGTCTCAACAACACCCAATGACTATGTTAAACGAAGATAAGAATTAGAATGGAAAAAGACACACCGAGTCGAAAATCACTAGAAAGAAGGCTAGAAAGCTAAGCAAGAAGAAGGCTAAGATTGAAAAACAACAGAAGGTTCCAAAGGGAACTGCGCAGAAAGAAAATTTGCAAAATTGGAGCTTGGCTGGGATATCAAAACAACGACATAGGGCACTTCGCCATGACGAAGCAATATAGTCGTTGGGACCGATATATCCATTCGACTTCCATTCTGAATGGACAAAAAAGAAATAAAGGTTCGTCATCAAACTGTTGGGTCATGCCATAACAGATCGAACAGGAGTTAATGGAGGCTCATACCCATTGTAAGCACACCGTTGTCGAGTTACCTATTTATCACGTCGTGCCATGCACGAAGAACACTTCTTCTAACTGAGAATTTGCAGCCCACAGACTGAACGAATTGCATACAGTGATCATTGTGCCCTTGCTATTATTCCAATACAGTGTCTAAGTCCCTCGTGACCCTGATCATTTTAATTCCGAGTGCGTATGTCCGACGAACTCATCGCAATTGAAGAATCAGTGACATAAGTTCTCCTCGAATTGATGATAGAGAGAGTCATGTCAGAGAGAGGAGTGTCTACAGGTGTACAAGCATCTTCAACGAGAGGATTGGAGGCCTCTCCATCCACTGCTCGAGCCAGACCATCCTGGCCAGTTGATGAAAAACGAACGAAGCACAGAGATGATATCACAAATGCTAAGTTGATTCCGAGCATCCTACCTGCCTATCTACCACGTCTGAGTGGCACCATCAATCGTGACATTGTACCCCGAGACTTTGAATACGCCTTGGTCACTACGTACCTTCTGAAAGAGGTGCGCACAGTTCGTGCCGACCAGGATAAGCTCACTGCATTGAAGTTTAGTGACTTCAACCTCGGCAACATGAAGGTTTATAGTATGCTTTCCCCTCATAAGTATTTGACGAGGAAAAAAGGAAACAAATCAAAGGTTATTGCTCAGTCATGGACCCAAAACCTTGCGCAGTCCACCCTACTAAATGTTATGAAGATTCAACACTTCGAACGACACTAGGAGGTAAACGCATGCATCAAGTTGCTGCTATCCTGCTACCATGGTGGATATTTATGGTTGAACCGCTGCAATACAATGGATCCAACATTGATCAATCGGATCATAGGGCTAAGCATGCAAGGCCCTGACCCACAGGATTTCTACCCCAGAAAGACCGTAGATCGTGTTCTCGCCCAGAAGATAAAAGATACTTATGGAGATGTAGAGAAGGGCACGCGAGGATACAAGGTAGCCTCTAGCTAGAGTGGTGCAATGTGCCTCGCCTGTCAATTAATCGTAGAGAAATTAGTTCGCAAGAACCAGCCCACCCAAGTGACCGGATTTGTAGTTGACCTCGCAAGGAAGTGCGCGGAGGGCCTACATATGAATTGGGTTAAAGTACCTCGTAAACCAGTTAGAACTGGACTGCAGAGAAGCGCAATACCAAGGGTATGAGTTCCACTTTAGTTGGCTTCTCATCCTAATTGATTTCATCGCATGGGATATGCCAGAAGGTGCATCCTTCCCAGACATCGAGCCCTTTGAACCACTGGCCACGAAGTTCAGTATGCTGTGGTACTCCACCAACATGAACACGTAGTGGAAATCCAATGCCGTCTTCCACACTTATTAAAACCAAATGAAGATCGCAATCCAGTCTATGCCTCATATAACCCCGAACACACTCCACAGGTTCAGGCCATTGATGAAATTCAACGCAGACCGCCACTTCATCTATATCACAGTGTGCACTGATGAGCATCAACAACAGCTGCAGTCATACTACAAATTGACAAAGGAAGACTTAGAAGAAATTACTAAGGAGTGGTTGTCGGACCTTCTCATCCCAGCAGACCCCGTAGAGTTATCTGATGTTGATAGCCCAAACGCAGTGCACGATACACCTGGACCAAGTAGGACAAAGAAACATGAGGACGCCCAAGATGTCCATAGTACCTAAGAAAATACTCCTTCTATCTCACCTGAGAAAGGAGGTGATGGTAGAGAGATATATGCCACCAAAGTAAAAAAGAAGAAAGGCGATCTCACACCGCCTAGAGACGAGGAGGAACCCTCGAAGAAGAAGATTGTGAAGAAGGCATAGTATATCTTGAAGCATAACTAATCAGTGTTTTAGATGAAATAAAGAAAGAAAGAGAATAAAACAAGTCACTTGAGAAATAATTGATCAAGCTAAAGGAAGGTTTTCAAAGCTCTAAATAAATCCAAATAGAAGAAGCCAACATGTTTGAAGAAACATAGAAAAATCAGTTGGAATAAAAGCAATGTCTAGAATATGAAATTGCATCACTAAGAAAGGAAGCATAGCAGAAAGAAGAACTGAAGGAAAACAAGATTGAAGCAGATTTCATTCAACGAAAGAAAACTTGAAGAAGAAATCATCTCCTTGAAAATTCAACTTGAGGAAGAAAAAAGAACAAAAGAAGTGATGAAGATCCAAATGATGAAGAAATTTTGATGAAATCATTCCATTTCCATTGATAGGTAATATGCCACATGGTTCCTCACGATTGATGAATTATGGACTCATGAAGTTGGAAGCCTCAAAGACTGGGTAAGAAACCCCTAAATAGTTACAAGTCTTATTCAAATGGTTAAGTGGTTGTAACAAGAAACCCCTAAAGTAAGAAAATAGGTTACTTAGAAAAAGTATAGATACACCTCAAGGAGTCCCACATAAGTACATTCACACACACATTCTATTGAATATCTCTAAATTAATAAGTGATATGGTTTATATTTTTATTGGAAAATATAAGGTTGAATCAAAGGTAGCAAGTCTAAGGTTATGAAGGAAGGTTGAAGTTGAAAGTCTCAGAGTTGCAACAAATGTGAGTAACCCTAGTTTTTGAGGTATCTGCGGGTTACAGGTTACCAGGGCACTGTTGTATGTGGGTTGTAGTGGAGGAAAGTGTGGATATCTGCAGGTAGTAGAGGACCAAGTCATGGATCTGTGAAAATAATTGTGAAAGGTTGAGAAGTGATGATTGTACCAGGTTGTTGATTCATGGGTTGGTTTACTTAGTTGTTATCTGATACAGTAGGGTGTCTAAAGGATCAGAGGTATGCTTATGTGTTAGTTTTGAGGATTATGCTTATGTTGTTATGGTACATTCTTGAGGAATGTCATGGTAGTGATTGTGCATGGTACACCTTGATGATGGTATGACACATTGTTATAGGCACATCTTGGATACTTAACATGTGGTTTGTTGTATGATATATGAGTGATATGGCACATGTTTGATGGTATCTCTTGGTACATAACTTATGGATGTTTGAGGCACATGATTTGATGTACATCTTGGTTACATGTTAATGGTGTTTCCTTTGGTATCTTGTTGAGGAAATGGTATATGTTTGAGGCAGATCTTTGGTGCATGGTGTGAGGAATATTCTTGGTACATGTATGAGGTATATGTCTTGGTTATGTTGGTACATGTTGAGGTACACCTTAGTGAGGTTATGGTACATTGATTAGAATCACATCTTGGTTATATTGGTATCTAGTTTGGTATATGTCATGGTTATGTTAACACATGCTTGAGGAAAATTGTTGTTACATTGGCACATCTTGGATACATGGTACATGGTTGATGTACATGGAATGGTACAGGTTGATGTACATGGTATGGTACATGTGTCGATGGTACATGTGTTGATGTACATGGTTGATACATGGTATGGTACATGTACAAATTCAGTACTTGGTTGATACACATACCTTGTGATAGTATGTTGGTGATGTCGTTACATGCTTGAGAGGTTCTCTTGGTGATCATGGATATGGTATCATTGATATTGAGTATCAACGATTATGATAGGTTGATGATGGTATGTCAGTGACAATGGAAGTGACAAGTTGATGTGACAATGAAAATGGCAGTGACAGTGGAAGTGATTGTGGTAGTGACAGTGACAGGTTGGTTGATGTGACAGTGACAATGACTTGATTGATTGATATATCAGTGATAGTATCATTGGTAGTGACAGTTTGGTATACACTTATATTATAGGGCGACATGACAGGAAAAGAAAGGGGGTTGTAGCCTCCTTTTGGTTGGAGCTGGAAAACTCAGGGAGTTGTAGCTTCCTTTAGGTTGGAGCTTGTAAACTAGGGGGTTGGAGACTCCTTCCAGTTGTAGTTGGTAAATCAGGGAGTTGTATCTTCCTTCAGGTTGGAGATTTTAAATAGGGGGTTGTAGCCTCCTTCTAGTTGGTGCCGGAGAATTTGGAAGTTGGTGCTTCCTATGAATGAATTCTTGATATATATAAGAAATCAATTTTTAGTTTTCTCCCATTTGGGTTTCCACGTAAATATTTGTGTACTATGTACTTGATGTGATGTTGTTACTTCTTATGGTCATATGCTCATGATATATTGAATGCAATCATAAATGATATACTGTTGATAAAGTTGAAGTTTATATATTGTGGTTAAAAGTGGTAAAAGTGATCATACTGATTCACCCCCCCTTTCAGTATTCCAACAATAGGCTTACCAAGAAAACCCTTACCTCTTCTTGAATAATCAAGAAAATAATTGTGCATATCTCGATAGTTTATCAAGAAATGTATGGGTTTGTAATGAGTCTTTCTCTTATGAATATTCTCATGTTATCCCTAATATGAAACTTTATTCGATGCCTTTCCATTTGATGATACTCTTTTAAAAATTAATTTTGAACAAGATCATGTTTTATCCAATGAAACAATATTAAAGGATGAATATTGTGAGGAAACCAATCTTGAAATACAAATCAATTCCCCTAATACCCCCCTTCCTAATGATCACTCCAAAGAAAGTGAGAAAGAGGATTATGTTGTACTATGTACTATGTTGTGTTTGTATCATTAATATATTGATTATTGGTTATATGGCCATTGATGTAATTGTTGTCAAAGGGTTGATGTAAAGTGGTTTCATACTCATGTGTTGATATTAAAGGGAGTTATATCATTGATGTCATGTCATGGTTGATAAGAATAACCAAATGGATAAACTCTAAAGTGGTCCCCTTATGGTGAAAGCTCTCACAGGAAGGCGCTTTGTGAAGTCCAAATGGTTAGGTGGTTGAGTAGCCCAACAATGTGGCTAGGGAACCCAAGTTTGATTAAGGAATAATGTAATGAAGATCAATGGATTTGCAGGAGAAACTATTCCATATGGATATTATATTTCATGTCGTTTCCGATGATATGTGGAATGCAACATAACTCCTCAGAGTTAGAGAGTTATGGCCATGTGAAGATGGAGAACCCTCATGAGTTATCTAGAAGATCCTAGAAGTTAAAAGAAGTCAAATTAGTCTAGAATCTCCTAGAAGAATTTGACCATTCAAAGTGGTTAGTCACGGTTAAGTGGTTGCAACAAGAAAACAATTAAAAATAAATTAGTTGCAACTAGAAGTGGAGAGTTTATTATTTGTGGATAAAGTGGTTAAGTGGAAAAAGTGGTTAAGTGGACAAACTGGCTAAGTGGACAAATTTGGTTAAGTGGACAAAGTGGCTAAGTGGAAAAAGTGGTTAAGTGGACAAAGTGGCTAAGTGAAAAAAGTGGTTAAGTGGACAAAGTGGATAAGTGGACAAAGTGGTTAAGTGAATAATTCTAGAGGAAGCTACTTGGAGAGTATAAATAAGAGAGAAAGGGTGTCCCATTAGTATTCTATTGAGAATATTGAATATATACAAGTAAATGAGGTAACCAAAGGATATCTAAGGCGAATTTTAGAGGGAAGGTGAAGTAAAGAAGGCCAAAATTCAAGGGAGGATAAAGTCTTTTGATGATGCTTTATAAGGTATGATATTTACAAGTCATCTCACCATTTTCGCAATAACTTGTTTTCTAGCATGATTCAGATATCTAAATCTATAGGATGTTGAGAAAACATATCCAAGTAGTGATAAAAAAATTCAGATTTTGGTTTGTTGTATTTTGGGAGTTACACTCTATGGAAGACAGGGTTTGTGGTTAGTCCTCAAACTAGTCTAAAACAAGTGTTCTGGGTAAAAACTTTATAACTTATTCATAACAGATCCAAATTCAGTGATACAAAATGCATTGGTTATAGTACAGTCTTTTTTATGTCATGTATCATTTTTAGATCCATAAATAAAATATTTTGTGCGTGGCATGATCTACAAGTTCTCTCTCTAGAATAAGCCAAAATTCAGCAAGGTCTGCCATTTTTGCTATAACTCCTTTTCTGGGAAGTTCCAAGTAGTTAAACCTGGAGGAATTGCAGAAAAGACATTGAAGAACATTTATATCATTTTTAGACCTTTATTTATTACAGATACATATTTATGATTGTTGCAATTTAGGGTTTTTGACTAATCCAAAATTAGTCATGTGAGACTAAAGTAAAGTTTGATGAAAATGATAGTCTCTTGTTCTTGAAGTTAAGGAAGGTTTGCATGTATGTGATAACATACACTAGGTCTGTTACAGAGTTACAAGTATGTTTATATTCATGTTTTTATGGTTACATTTGGTCATGACATGGTACATGCTTGAAGCTACATAATAGTGAGGTTTGACACATAGTCTTGTGTAAGGGTTTATGGTATTTGAATTATGGAGAGTATGGTGTATTGTTACAAGTATCTTGTTGGTTAACTTGGTGATATTGTGCATATGGTTGACAACTGACTTGATGATTTATCTTTGTGAGTAGATCAGATTTGGATGATGAGAACGATGAGATAGGTTGAGGTGACATGTTGTTGTGACATGTTGTGTTGTGTATAGTTGATGCACTTGTCTTGGTATAGATTGTTTGTACATTTTGATAGATTTCTTTTTTTCTACAAGATGGGTCTTGTACTTGAGGATTGCATTCCTCTTCTCAGTTGGTGTTGAGATCTGTAGGATGGGTCTTGCATTGAGAGTTGGCACTCTCTTTGAGTTGGTTCTCATTTCATTTGGTGTTGATAAACCCCAAGGATTGTAGTCCGTAATAAAAAAGAAACTTATACTTATATTTGGTGTTCATTATGTTCTTTATTGTGATGGTGAATAGTTATTTGTTCTTAATATATGTCATTCATATATGTTTACATGCAAGCAACCAAGTGTGAATAGAAGTAATGAGTAATGATGTTGTGAATGGTGATGGCTAACTAAAGTTTTGTAAGAAGTTGTAAAAAGAGCCTCACATTGATTCACCCCCACCTCTTAGTGTGGTCATTATGTCCAACAATTGGTATGAGAGTAGTCCTTCACTATAAGCATTACAAGCTTGAAGGAGATTCGTGGACATACAAATGGATGAACATGCAAATGAAGTTCCATTATTTGATGAGACAGATTGTTTGGCATGGAGAATGAATATGAAAGGGTACTTGAGGTCAAAAGGAGCAGGTGTTTGGAACACATTTGTTGGTGGATTATTTCACTCAAAAAATCGGTCAAAAGGTGTATCCCAAAAGGAATAAAATAAGAACAATACAGTAACATTCAAGACCATTTTAAATGGACTCTCAGATTCTATCAAAGAAAGCATAGGACCACATTCCTCTGCCAAGGACCTATGGATGAAGCTAGAAAAGGTATATCAAGACAAAATAAAAGACATCAAAGACAATTCCATCAAGGAAAATGAAGGTAAAGACTCTCCAAAATATTCCGATTGCAATAATTCTAAGTGTGATGATGTTGAATGTTTTCCTACAAATGAAGAATAACATATAGAAGTAGTTTGTGTAGAATCAATTGACAATTATCTTATAGATAAAGATGAAGAGTTGTTGTTGAAGCACGAAGATAAATTTTTTTATTATTTAGAAAAAGCATAATGTGATCATTATGCATTTACGGATCTTGAAGATTACATCAAGGAAGCCCTAGAAAAGTACCAAAGGATTACCATGACACTAAAACAAATGCTCAAGAAACAAGAAGAAAGTGAAACTAAAAAGGGACCCAATTAGAAGACAAAGAAGAAGAGATCAAGAGACTAAAGAATGAAATAATTAGTCAAGCAAAAGAAAATAAGAAGGTAGATGATGAGCTTAGAAAAATTCTTGAAGTCAATGTCAATCTAAAGACCCAAATTGAATAATCCAAAAAGATAGAGGAACTATTGAAGAATCAAGTAAATGAAAAGGAAGAGTCATGCCATAAGTTGGAAGATGAGGTTGTTGATCTCAGAAAGAAACTAGAGAAGCCAAACACTCACATCAATTTCATGAACAGTTCAACAATATTGGATGAAATCCTAGATAGCCAAAGATATCCAAATGATAAATCATGTCTTGGATACAACAAGGAAGCTGCTCACTTTGAAGCTAGCACTTCTAAGAAGCATGAGGTAAGTCCTTCATTCTAAAAAAGTGGAAGAAAATTTGCAAGTCAAGCACATACACACAGCAAGGAAACCTTCATAAGAACAAAGCAAAGAAGACATCAATAAGTCATCGTTACACTCCAAAGAAAATTCAGAAGAGAGACAACTTTAAGGTGGACACCAAAGCAAAGATATGAAAATGTTTTTCATGGTCACTGCTTCTCATGTAATGAATATGGTCACAAAGCTTTTGATTGCATAAATTATGCAAGGATAGATGTTGGAAGACACCATAAAATCCTAAGATGTTGGAGATGTAATCAAGTGGGACACATTACTACTCATTGTCACACCATGAGATGTTACAACTGCAGTGTGTTTGGCCACAAAGCTCAATATTGTTGGACTTCAAGGAGATACTCAATGATGACTCGATGAGTGCTTCATATAGCATGGAAATAAGAGCACTTGTAACTTGGAAGGAAGAAAATGTTGAAAGGATGGAAGCTCAGAGTACAAGTTTAGAGAAATCAGGACACACTTAGAAGTGGATGCAAAAGACTGAACAAACATACATGAATGAATGAATAAAGAATCAATAAAGCTTCACTCTTTCTGAAGCATATGTGGGATCCTGTGGGAGAATTCACGTACATACATGAGGTGACCTATATAAGGTTTCGTACATATGTGATTTGTCCATGGAACAAGTCATGTACCTGTGGAAAAACCCTCAAGACGAGGAGTGTACAAATGAGTTGCAACATGGTTTGATGGTATAAAACTGTTTTGTAGGGTCTGACATGGTTTGTTGCAGGTTTTCATGATTATATACTTGCTTTGGTACATGATGTATGGGATGATATAGTTTATATGATTGGTTGATATATTGATGGTTGAGATACATGGTTGTGGAACTTGGTTCATGGTAGAGGCATATCATGAGTGATATGATGCTTGTTTAAGGCACATGGTTGGAATGCTGGTAGAGGACTATGGTTGGTACACAGTTGGAACATGTTCTTGGCATATGGTTGGTACACTCCATTGATGATATCTTATGGTATATTGTATGGTATTGATGTACATGGTTGTTGTACATGGGTGTTGTGCATGATTGGCACACAATATGGCACAAGATGTACATGGTTGATGGTTTGTTCATGATTCTCTATTCATCGTTGACATATTTTTTGCCTCATGATATATGGCATGGCATGAGTTTGATGCATGGACAGATCCAAGGATCGTCATAGGAAGAGCATATCATTATTGAGAAGTTGATCTATGTTCTGGTTGAGCAGTAGCATTTGCAGTAAAAGCAGATTGTAGTGGTAGAATATTGTTCATCTTGTATAGAAGATAGGGGGAGACATACCCATAGAGGGAATGATTGGTTGAAACAACATGTTACGGGAGGAGAGATGATTGACATCCATGCCATTGCATTACATTAGAGTGATATCCCTTTTCCAAAGGGGGATATATTATTCAGAGGAAGCTCAAAGGCATCCAGACAGGGGGATAAGTCCCAAGGACAATTGAGGTAGGGGGAGCAGCCCCAAGGAGATTTTAGGTGGGGGGAGCAACCCTAAGGATAGAACAACCCTTTTCCATTTATGTCAAAGGGGGAGAGATAGTCACATTGATTTGGTGAGATGAACATTGATGAGGAGCGATGATCACATAGGGAAAATGAGCATTTCCATGTCCAAGTGTTTCCATCAATGATTGGTGTTGACATCAATGTTGGTGTTTCTATCAATGCCAAAGGGGGATATTGTTGTACTATGTTTTCATTGATTTCAAAGGGTTGATGTCAAGTATTGTCATAGTGATGTGTTTGTATCATTGATATATTGATTATTGGTTATATGGTCATTAATGTAATTTTTTTCAAAGGGTTGATGCCAAGTGGAGTCATAATGATGTGTTTATATTAAAGGGACTTACATAATTGATGTCATGTCATGGTCGATATGAAAAACCAAGTGGATAAACTCCAAAGTGGTCCACTTATGATAAAATCCCTCACGGGAAGACACTTTGTGAAGTCCAAAAGGTTAGGTAGTTGAGTAGCTCAGCACTGTGGTTAGGGAACCCAAGTTTTATTAAGGAATAATGTAATCAATATCAATGAATTTTTAGGAGAAACTATTTTGTATGGATAGTATATGTCATGACGTTTCCGGTGATATGTGGAACGCCACATAACTTCTCACGGTTAGAGAGTTATGGCCATGTGAAGATGGATAACCCTAATGAGTTATCTAGAAGCCCATAGAAGGTCAAATAAATCAAATTATTCTAGAAGCTCCTATAAGAAGTTGACTGTAACGTCCCTCATTTCACGACACAAAGGTAAATATAAATAACAAAGTAGTATTTTTTTTTCTGGAGATAAATAAAGTTATGAACTGTCCATTATGGCAATTATATAAGCAAGACAATAAAATTACAAAGACAACAAATAGGTATTTGATATATCCATATTCAATATCATTGTTAATTCCAATTATCCATAATGTGCCACCTATGGAACATTACAATAAGAGTCAAGATACAAATAGCATAAGCATTTTAGTAGGAGATTCAATAACATTAGGTCACTTAAAAGTAACGAACCTTAACAATGTATACCTGCCCAACATCGTACACCTGGAAGGTTAGGACCTTCAAGACACATAATCAACGCTCATAATCTAGGATTCATCCAATCAGTTTTGACCATTTAAGATCTCAGGATTGGCAGTTGTTCTGAGGAACATGAACATATCTATTACCCAAATCATTCCTAGAATAAGATTTTAATAATAAATTTACCTCATCTTAATTCGTATGTGCATATATAAATCATCATTTACCATCTAATTTGCATGTTACTAGAATATACTTCAATAACTTGTAAACACTCAATCACCAATTCATTAATTAAAGAGCTAATTAAGGATTGACATTTAACCAAGACATTTAAGGTTGTACAATTTAATCAATGATGCTAAAAATAACTTCCATTCCAAAAATTCATTCATCTGAGTAATAGTGACAACCTTCCATAGTCATATAATTTAAGTAAACATTAAGAGAATATATTCTAATAGAATCTCATAATCGAGTTAAATAGATATCCAACCAATATATAATATATAAGATGTTCACAAGGCATTTATAAATATCTAAAAGATAAGATATCCACCAATTTATTTAACAAGTATCTCTTAATAGGTATTATATTCTTATCTACGTATCTAACTTATTACTTATTTATTAAAATTCACTAGAGCATAAACCATACACTTTATTAACTTAATATTTTTAATTTTTCTACAATTAAATGTAATTCTTTAATAAATTGGAAATTTAACTTATTACTTATTTATTAAAATTCACTAGAGCATAAACCATACACTTTATTAACTTAACATTACTAAATTTACTACAATTAAATGTAATTCTTTAATAAATTGGAAATTTAATTTTAAAGACCAACTTAGATATTAAATTATCGTGACTCACCACTTATTCCTAACGACTAAGTAATAAATAAATTCTACCACACATTCGGTAGATCCAATGGAAAGGAAATTTAACACAATCAAGACCAATTACATGACTATAAGGAACATACTAAACTATTGAAATTTAAAGTAAAAAATAAACTTTGGTAGATATATATAAAAATATAGTGATCATCGAGAGGTGAAATATATAAGTATATCAAATGTATATAATCAAGTTGCAAATTAACTCACTAACAAATACGTTCTCATTTTACATTTTAAGACTTGGACTTATTTTAAGCTAGTTGGATCCGAAAGCCCACTTTTCAGTTGAAATGGTCTTCTCCCTTCTGGAAAAGCTTGGTTTCTTCTATTCCGGTTTTACTGCATTGGATGGTTTGGTCCCCCGGTGATGGGACTGACATTCGTGTTGGAGTGGATAAAATTCTAGGCATGGGTGAAAGGTCCCTCCTCTCCCCCGAGCTGCGGTCTTTTCTTCAGAAACAGAATTTTCTTTATCTCGCTCAGATGAATATTCAGCCTGGGCGAAGCGACCTTCCGGACAGTTGGCTGGATAGTGGGCCTCTTCATCTCAATCAACAGCATGCATTGGAGTGGGACCATTTTACCTCGGCACTAAAGGAAGCTGGAGTCACTCTCTCCTCTGGACCGGATTCACTCAGCTGGGCGGGGGGAGATGCCACCGGTCTTATTTCTGTAAAAAAACCTCTACAATGCTCTCATTACTCAGCGTAATTTCAAACTGGATGACTCGTGGCTATTACACATTTGGAATTGGGAGATTCCACTGAAAATAAAATTATTTTTCTGGCTCGCTGGCATGGATAAAACGCTTACTTGGGAGATGTTGCGCAGGAGGGGTTGGATGGGGCCGGGTTTCTGCATCCTCTGCCGCAGAGCCTCCGAAGATACCCATCATTTATTTGTTCTTTGTCCTTTTACTCAGTCGATCTGGTCACAGGTGCTCACACGCCTTTCTCTACTTTCAACCTGGAGTGGATCCTCCCTCACGGCTTGTATGTCCCGCTGGCTAGCTCAAAAATCGGCTCCAAAGACACTACCGGCGCTAGTGTCCTGGCAAATTTGGAAGGCTCGTAATAGTGCCATTTTTGATTCCATCCCTCCCTCTCTTCTTTCGGTGATCCAAAAGGTCTTGATCTCTTTCAATTGGAAACAATCTCCAAATTTGCTTCCAAAGCTAAAGGTCAGCGATTTGTTTCTGCCGGATGGATTTACAGTTGCTTGCTTTGATGGTGCGGCGTTGCCAAATGGTGGCTGTTGTGGTGCAGGGGGTTTTTTCAAAACCCACCTCTCCAGAACTACCATGTGGTTTCTAAACTGCGGTGTCGGATCTAATAACAAAGCCGAGTTATTGGGCTTATGGGAAGCCCTCTATCTTGCCTCCAGATGGTCCATTAGTCACCTGCAAGTCCTTGGTGATTCTCGCATCATCATAGACTGGATTTCCCAAAAGTCCAAGCTTGATTCCGTCCATTTTGATAGTTGGAAGTCCAAAACGAGAAAGTTGTCAAATTCTTTCGCCGACGTCTYCTTCCATCACATTCCTAGATCCCAAAATAGAGAAGCGGATGCCCTCTCCAAAAGGGCTCTAAAGGAGACTGTGGGTAGACTCTCGATTTTCYACAGAGAAAATGGGATAGAGAGTCCTATCACTTCAATAAACGTCTTCGAATGAAATGGGTTGTTACATTATCTCTTGATGCGGGTGGACTGTGGAGATCACTTGCAGTTTTATTCCCCCACTCTCTGCATTACTCTATTTGACTGATGTAATTGTTTTTTTGGGTATCTTCCGGTGATTGGAGCCCCTATTGCCTCGGTCTTGCTGGCTGTTCTCTCTTTGTAAAAAAATTATACTTTTTATAAATTGGAGTAATTTTCTCTCGGAAAAAAGACTTGGACTTATTAATTTTCCTTTTGAAATTATCTACGTTAGAAAATTATGATGGGAGGTAAAATTTTACTCCACCGTTGAATATAATTCTCAACGTGGTTGTCTCCACGGACAAGAATTGTTCATTAGTTATGACCTTAAAAATATCTCCTATTAACCCAGAAATCGTTGGAGTAACTTATTTAAGTTTCAATTTCTAGTCCTACATTCAATATTATCAAGTGTAATTAAAATCTGATTACAAAGTAAGAGATGTTAAGTAAAAATTTCATTGTAAGACCTAACCAAATACATATGATTGTTTGGAGACGAAGAATACATCCTCTTATTTCTATATTTTCCCTTTTTCGATATTACTAGAATTCCTAGAGAGATTGACTTTCAAGTTTAACAAATTCATCTACAAATAAAAATATATATTATATATATTAATGGTGAATGTCTTCAAAATTTAACTTTTCCTTCCACTTAACTATTAAACCCATATATAGTGTACACGAAATTTTGCAGTCTGAATTCAATCCATAAAATGTACAAAACATTTTGCAATCTATATTCAATCTATCCAATATTTTTTTAAAAATAAATTTCACAATCACACATGTCTAACATTCACCCAATAACTCAAATTTGTTCCAAATTATACACTAGAGGTAAGTTGCACAAATCCAGGAGCTCATCCAATACTTATTATATGATCAAAACATTACATAATTTCTCGAATTACAATACAATATTAATGGAATATTTAATAACAATAAATTAACCATAAATTAAAATACCGTAGCCGCAAGGATATCGAGTCATATGGTGGTTTTTCAATCCCGAATATTTCACACCTCCTCCGCTTGCTAATCTTTAGACTTCACCGGTACCTCCTAGCCAATTCTAGGGGTACTCTTCTTCCCCCTTAACCTCCTGAGCCGCAAAGGAACCACACAGAGAAACTAGAATGCAATAGCTCCAAGCTTGTCTCGCAAGGAAGAGCTTCCACTCCTTCTTAAAGCTTGGTATCCCAACTCTCACAAGTAAAACACAATCCATAATAATTTTGGCAGTGTTGGCCCTTGACCAAGTTTTGGGAGTTTCTTGGTCATGTTGACTTATTTTGGGACTTCAATAGCTTGTTGAAGGAGGAGCGCAAGATGAAGTGGAAATCACGGGATCTCGGCCCCCTTTTGGGCCTCTTTTTGGGTTTTTGGGAATATGTAACGGGTATGGGATGTCGGCCCATGGGTTTTCCCATGCATAGGCCCTTTTGTAATGAATAAATAAGTAGCCAAGTGATGTAAGAAATAGACCTAGTAGGTTGGTGAGCTAAGTGATAGATCTATGTGATCGAAGGATTGTAAGTGCTTTGTACATGACTGTAAGAATCTTGCAAAGCCGAGTGCATGTGGTTGTGATAGATTGTGAAGGACTTAATGTTGTAACACAAAGAAGAAGGATCTAGCGAGCTGCGTAGATCTTTTGTCTGGTGCAGAGTAAGGGTTTTGAGGCTTTGTGCTTGTAACCAATTGATTGAAGATAATAAAGAAGAAGAGTTGGTGGACATAGCCCCATGGTTGGGGTGAACCACGTAAACACTGTGTTGTATCGCTTGGTGCTTATCTGAATGTGTTTATGTCTTCTTTTTCTTAGTGCTTTATGATGATTAGATAGATCTTCTTATGCTCAGTGCTAATGATGTGTAGAATGTTAGATCTGATATACATGAATATGCTCAGTGCTTGATCAACTAGATCTGACCTATTTATGGATGCTAAGTGCTTAATGCAGTAGATTAGTGCGGATACCGTGAAGCCCTGTTTTATCAATGAAGTGGTTATTGATTGTATATTGTGGAACTGATGTGCTCAGTGCTATATTAAGCTGTATAATCATAGATCTATGTCCCAACTAAGGTTGCAGACACTTGAGTCTTGCAACCACCCCTGCCTCTACCTCGGGTGAGAATTCATTTTCTTCGTAGGTGTTTCCGAAAGGGCTGGTAGTTATGGTTTTTTTGGTGCGCTGTTGTAGAGTTGAACCCTGGGTTTGATCCTATGCCAACAAATGGTTCCGTTGTCGGGACTGAAACTGTGATTGCTAGGAACTGAAGAAAAGAGAAAGCTCCATGTGTAGAAGCTTTGTGTGAAAATCTGACTTGAAACTATTAAAGCTTTGTGCGTAGATCTGTTTTCCTAGTGCGTAGTGTTCTACTGATCTGTAAATATCTGTGATAAAGAAAAGAGGTTGGATCTGAAGGAAAGAAGCCTGATTTGAATAAAGGAGGTCGGATCTAAAGAAAATAAGCAAGATCTGAAAGCTTTATGCACTAAGAAAGGTAAAAGTGAGAAGTTTTGATTAAAAGAGGTAAGATCTATAAGCTCTATGCTTTGATAAAGGCAGAGAATAGTGAAAAGTTATAGATCTGAAAGCTTTGTGCTTTGTAAAAGTAAGATAAGTGAAATTTTTTGTTTCTAAAATATGGATCTAGGAATGTTCGATAGATTCTGTCCTAGCTTAAAAACTAGCGCATTAATAGATGAAAGAAGATTTGTTATGAATAGATCTGATAAGAATAATGAAAGATATGTTATACCTATGCATAGAAAGAATGTTTGGACTAACAAATGGATGCAGGATCCTAGAAATAATTTATTGCAGATTAACTCTTATGATCCCAGCGCACTGTGCAGGAGAAGATGAGGATCATTTAGAAGAAAGAGAGGATTGAACCTTTGTTACAGTTGCAGAAGACCAGGACATCTTGCTAAGGAATGCCCTGGGAGAAGACCTAGTTGTATTTGCTGTAAGGCTATGGACCATGAAGTGTTGGATTGCCCTAGAATGATCACTAAGCTTGAAAGAATGAATCTGAATTAAAAGAACTCTAAGGCAGAACCCTAGAAAGAATCCGAGAAAATATTACTACAAATGAGAGAAATCCTGAACGACCACCGACATGTCAGATTATTAGAGGTTTTCAAAGAAAATGAATGCATTGAAGCAAGAATAAGGGACTTTGACATTGACTGTGTTCTTGATGAAGAGGCACAAGTGAATATCATGACATAAAGAACTTGGGAAGCTATAGGGAAGCCTGCTATGATCCCTTCATTAGGAGGAATAAGACTATTCATAGGAAAGATGATAAATTTATGTGGAAAGCTCGCTCAGATACCTATGACTGTCAATGGAACTTCGACAAAGGAAGATTTTGAGATTATTAAATTTATTGAAGAAAACACCCTATTTACCATGTTACTAGGGAAACCTTGGATTGAAAGGGATCAAGACAGATGAAAGGATGAAGAAGAAGCCTTGGAGCAGAAGAAACAAGAGTTAAAATATTTCATGACCAAAAGGATCGTTCAATTAATTAAAGAACAAGAGAACATATCAAAGCTATTTGACCCTAGAGAATCCGATGTCAAAGCTGTAAGACCACTAGAATACCCACAGAAGACTGAAGTACTCATTCCAGATACAAAAGAGGTGTTACCCCTGAAAGAGTCTCAACAACACCCAGTGACTATGTTAAACGGAGATAAGAATCAGAATGGAAAAAGACACACCGAGTCGAAAATCACTAGAAAGAAGGCTAGAAAGCTAAGAAAGAAGAAGGCTAAGATCGAAAAACAACAGAAGGTTCCAGAGGGAACTGCACAGAAAGAAAATTTGCAAAATTGGAGCTTCGTCAAGATATCAAAATAGCGGCATAGGGAACTTCGCCATGACGAAGCAATATAGCCGTTGGGACCGATATATCCGTTCGACTTCCATTCTGAACGGACATAAAAGAAATAAAGGTTCATCATCAGACCGTTGGGCTATGCCATAAAAGATCGAACAGGAGTTAATGGAGGCTCATACCCATTGTAAGCACACCATTGTCGAGTTACCTATTTATCACGTCGTGCCATGCACGAAGAACACTTCTTCTAACTGAGAATTTGAAGCCCACAGACTGAACAAATTGCATACAGTGATCATTGTGCCCTTGCTATTATTCCAGTACAGTGTCTAAGTCCCTCGTGACCCTGATCATTTTAATTCCGAGTGCGTATGTTCGACGAACTCATCGCAGTTGAAGAAGCAGTGACATAAGTTCTCCTCGAATTGATGATAGAGAGAGTCATGTCAGAGAGATGAGTGTCTACAGGTGTACAAGCATCTTCTATGAGAGGATTGCAGGCCTCTTCGTCCACTGTTCGAGCTGGACCATCCCGACCAGTTGATGAAAAATGAACGAAGCACAGAGATGATATCGCAAATCCTAAGTTGATTCCGAGCATCCTACCTGCCTATCTACCACATCTGAGTGGCACCATCAATTGTGATAATGTACCCCGAGACTTTGAATATGCCTTGGTCACTGCGTACCTTCTGAAAGAGGTGCGCGCAGTTCGTGCCGACCAGGATAAGCTCACCGCATTGAAGTTTAGTGACTTCAACCTCGGCAACAGGAAGGTTTATAGTATGCTTGCCCCTCATAAGTATTTGACGAGGACAAAAGGAAAGAAATCAAAGGTTATTGCTCAACCATGGACCCAAAACCTTGCGCAGTCCACCCTACTAAATGTTATGAAGATTCAACACTTCGTATGACACTAGGAGGTAAACGCATGCGTCAAGTTGCTGTTATCCTTCTACCATGACAAATATTTATGGTTGAACTGCCGCAATACAATGGATCCGACATTGATCAATCAGATCATAGGGCTAAGCATGCAAGGCTCCAACCCACAGGATTTCTACCCCAGAAAGATCGCAGATCGCGCTCTCGCCCAGAAGATAAAAGATACTTATGGAGATGTAGAGAAGGGCACGCGAGGATACAAGGTAGCCTCTATCTAGAGTGGTGCAATGTGCCTCGCCTGTCAATTAATCGTAGAGAAATTAGTTCGCAAGAACCAACCCACCCAAGTGACCAGATTTGTAGTTGACCTCGCAAGGAAGTGCGCGGAGGGCCTACATATGAATTGAGCGAAGTACCTCGTAAACTAGTTAGAACTGGACTACAGAGAAGCGAAATACCAAGGGTATGAGTTCCACTTCAGTTGGCTTCTCATCCTAATTGATTTCATCGCATGGGATATGCCAGAAGGTGCATTCTTCCTAGACATTGATCCCTTTGAACCATTGGTCGCGAAGTTCAGTACACTGTGGTACTCCACCAACATGAACACGCAGTGGAAATCCAATGCCGTCTTCCACACTTATTAAAACCAAATGAAGATTGCAATCCAGTCTATGCCTCATATAACCCCGAACACACTCCATAGGTTCAGGCCATTGATGAAATTTAGCGTAGACCGGCACTTCATCTATATCACAGCGCGCACTGATGAGCATCAACAACAACTGCAGTCATACTACAAATTGACAAAGGAAGACTTAGAAGAAATTACTAAGGAGTGGTCGTCAGACCTTCTCATCCTAGCAGACCCCGCAGAGTTATCTGATGTTGATAGCCCAGAAGTAGTGCACGATACACCTGGACCAAGTAGGACAAAGAAACATGAGGATGCCCAAGATGTCCACAGTACCTAAGAAAAGACTCCTTCTATCTCACCTGAGAAAGGAGGTGATGGTGGAGAGATATATGCCACCGAAGTAAAAAAGAAGAAAGGAGATCTCACACCGCCTAGAGATGAGGAGGAACCCTCCAAGAAAAGGAAGGTTTCCCCACCGAAACCTACATCCCGGAAGAAAGTGAAGGAAACCAGGACTAAATTTGAAACTATCCTAACCTTAGACGACTTCGACTTCATCATCGCAGCACTGAACGATTCTTCGTTGGAGATAACAGAGAAGCAGGAAGATAAGAAGGAGGAGGTGTTCAGTCAGATCAAGGTTGAACTTCAAGAAGTGCAGCAAGCACTATAGTCCAGCCACACACTTTATATCGCATCTCTATTAGCAGGAAGACCAAAAATGGGAGATGAGCTAGCTCATCTCCATCGGATCGCTAATACAGTCGAAGCTCTCCTTCGACAAGCACAGGAGGATACAAAGAAATCCACCCAGGCTTTGGTGCAAGCACAGGGAGATCTATTAGAGCAACACAGTAATGCAGAATGAGAAAAGCTTACTCTACAAGAGAAGTTTGATGAAGAAAAATCCCAAATGCATAAGGAAACAAAACAATTGCTCCCAGAGAAACTTGAAGTTAAGGAAATGGTTCACATAGCACTTCGCTCTATGATAGTCATTGAAGTAAAAACCGAAGAACTAATTCCCCAGTAGGTGGCACAACTTGAATAAGTAATCCAACAACTCCAACAACACATAGCATACTTGGAGCTCCGCACTATGCCCGAGACCCCGTAAGATGTATGAGACCAAAGGGAAACAACTTCTCGTAGCACAATTGACATATTAAAATATCTTGCCTTGGAGTATAAGCAACTAAGTAACTAGAGCACCCAGACATACGAAAACCTCAGAGAGAACCCAGAGTTACGGATGCTGGAGTCATAGCTCCAGGAAGTGAATCAACATGCATATACACTACAGATGCAATTGAAGGCCCTCTCAGCTGTAGACAGAATTAAGAGGTCTAACGAACAACACACAACTCAACAACAGATCCATATGCTTCAAAGAAAAGTGATGGAAGTCACTCAACGAATCTAACCTGTGCAAGATAAGGCATGCCTATTGTTTTTCGAGATCGAAAACCAAGGAGCAGAGATAGAACAGGTCATCCTCACAGTAGAACACCGCCTAGAAGGACCAATGAACGATGCAGTGATCTAGGAGTTCACTGAACAAGAGGCCACAACTAAGAATCAAGTCGAAGTAGCTCAGGCCAAGCTCGAGATGTTCGAGGAAAAATTTCTTAGACTAGAGTGACTCAGGACGAGTCACAGGTGAGTGTTGGGGGCCTGTTGGCCCTTGACCAAGTTTTGGGAGTTTCTTGGTCATTTTGACCTATTTTGGGACTTCAATAGCTTGTTGAAGGAGGAGCGCAAGATGAAGCAGAGATCAGGGGATCTCGGCCTACTTTTGGGCCTCCTTTTGGGTTTTTGGGAATATGTAATGGGCATGGGATGTCAACCCATGGGTTAACCCATGCTTAGGCCCTTTTGTAATGAATAAATAAGTAGCTACCTGATGTAAGAAAGAGACCTAGTAGGCTGGTGAGCTAAGTGCTAGATCTATGTGATCAAAGGATTGTAAGTTCTTTGTGCGTGACTGTAAGAAGCTTGCAGAGCTGAGTGCAAGTGGTTGTGATAGATTGTGAAGGGATTAGTGCTGTAATGCAAGGAAGAAGGATCTAGCGAGTTGCGCAGATCTTCTGTCTGGTGCGGATTAAGGGTTTTGAGGCTCTGTGCATGTAACCGATTGACTAAAGATAATAAAGAAGAAGAGTTGGTGGACGTAGCCCCAGGGTGGGGGTGAACCACGTAAACATTGTGTTGTATCGCTTGGTGCTTATCTGAATGTGTTTATTTCTTCTTTTGCTTAGTGGTTTGTGATGAGTAGATAGATATGCTTATGCTCAATGTTATATTTGATATACTTGAATATGCTCAGTTCTTGATTAGCTAGATCTGACCTATTTATTGATGTTAAGTGCTTAATACAGTAGATTAGTGTGGATACTGCAAAGCCCTGTTTTATCAACGAAGTGTTTATTGATTGTATATTGTGGAACTGATGTGCTGAGTGCTATAATCACAGATCTGTGTCCCAACTAAGGTTGCAGACACTTAAGTCCTACAACCACCCTTGCCTCTACCTCGAGTGAGACTTCATCTGCTCTGTAGGTGTTGCCGAAAGGGCCAATAGTTAGGGTTTTTTCGGTGCGCTGGTGTAGCATTGAACCCCAGGTCTGCCCCTGTGCCAACATGCATCATAACCTTACCAAGAATAATTGAGATCCATTTTCCTTCTTCACCATTTGTTTTATAGAAAAATACCTAATGACACATGTCCACATGCACAAATAATTAACTTTTTAGATTAAATTAATTATGATTATTCATCCACACACTTGTCACACTCTCCCCAAGTTGCATAAGTAATTACCATTTTTATTTTATTAAAAAAACCAATTTCCATCATAATCCCCAATGTGTTCCTATTTTCTCTCTTAGTTGTTCCTTTGTTCCCCAAATCCCCATTTAATGAGTGTCTCCTAACTAGATCTTAGTTAGAGTTGGATTAGGAGTCTTCTTCTAGTTAGACTAGTGGTAGCTTGACTCTAGATACTATTCTATGTGTACACCTATTCTCTCATATTTTATTTCTTCCTATTTTAAAAATCCTTTTTATTATTTTCATCCACACATGTGCATTTTATCCAACCTTTAAATTTTATTCCCCCTTTTTCCTAGAGTTTGATTATATTCTCCAATCTTTTAACTTATGTCATAATTCAATTAGTCCCTTAGTTAAATTTAGACTTAGAATTAGTTTTAGACTTAGGATTATACTTTTATTGGGATTTATAATTAATAAATTCACTATTTAATTAATTATTTTAATCCAACACGGTCTGATGTTTTCTAGGCCACCTAGATTTATTGACTCAAGTTTTTAATTATGTAATGTTCCCTTCAAGACGCACCTCTATGCTTCAAGGGTGCCACTCGCCTTAGAATGGTTTTGGAAGTTGGTACAACTCTTGTAGTCAACACTCCATTCGGTCGACCTTGTGAGAGACTAAGGGATTCTTAGGAATAAGGACTCTACCTAATTGCACACCCTTTTGAATCTTCATGAGTGATTGTCTCAGTCCGACCTCACGACGTCACAGACCTCTCGAACTAGGTAATTGTTAACCTACAGTTCTGACCACAACAAGAGTGCTAGTAGGCTATGATAGGGACGCTACCACACCTCTCCCTCAATGTATGGGTTCTATGCATAGCCCCTTTAATCCTTATGTGAGTCGGATTAGCAAGTATCGTCAACCTGCATCCATTGAAATTTTTTTTGTCAATGATTCATATACATAAATCATATGTCACACGTGCATAAAATGAAATACTCAAACAAAATAAAATCCACTCACTGACTCAATCCAGGGTCCAAGGAAGTCCATTGATGCAATTGACATCCATAATCTGTCATTTTTCCTGCACACTCAGAAAAAGTCGTCAATAACATATGCCAATACATATATATCAAATAACAATAAGTCACAACACATCATCATCATCATTCATAATCCATAATCAAAACAAAATCACAATGTACCATAATTAGATCACTTGCATGCAAGTGTTGTCATAGAATAAGTCAATAAAAGTGTGCTCAGTAGAGGGGGATGTTACATACACCCCCTATTGTTTTAAACTTCGTCCCAAAGTTTGTATAGTATATGAATGCTAGTAAATAAATTTATTATACATAGATCTAAATGTCTAATCTATCAAACAAGTAGGGAAACTACTGACACATCTCCTATGCATTCTCCCAGGTAGCCAAGTTTGGACTATAATTGTCCCATTGGACCTTGACCTGATCGACTATTCGATGTCGTAGCTGTCGAATGTGATGTTCCAGAATGAGGATTGGCTCCTCCATGAGAGAACCCTCATCTGACACCTGCAAAGAACTCATGTCAATAACATGTGAAGGATCACTAATATAATGTTGCAAATTAGATACATTAAATACATAGTGCATACACCTCAAAGAATCAGACAAGGCTAGTTGATAAGCCATGTGTCCTTTTTTTTCCACATTCTAGAAAGGTCCCAAAAACCTAGGAGAGACTTTAGCACCCTTTCCAAACTTGTTCGAACTCTTGTGCGGTTTTACCCACAAGAAAACTCTGTCGCCAACTTCATAATTGTGGTCAATGCGATGTACATCAACATAACTCTTTTGCCTATCTTACGCTTATTTAATCCTTTATCTTATCGATTGCATATGATCTTCCATTTCTTGAATCACTTCTGGTCCTACTAGGACGCTATCCTCAAGTCAGTCCCAACTCAACGACGTATGATACGATCGTCCATAAAGAAACTCAATCGGTGCCATCCTAATTGTACTTTGATAGTTGTTCTTGTATGAAAAAAATACTAGTGGAAAGAAATCTTCCCAACATTTTTTTTGATCCATTACATACATACACAACATATCCTCCAAAACCTCGTTCGTTCTCTGTGTTTGTCCGACTGTCTCAGGATGATACGCTATACTGAAATCCAGTTGTGTTCATAAGGCCTCTTGGGAACTGGTCCAAAACCGTCTTGTAAACATCGATCCTCAATCAGATATGATCTTTCTTGGTACTCCATGTAATCTCACAATCTCGTTGACAAATACTCTTGCTATGTATGGCGCCTAATATGTCGTATGCACTGGAATAAAGTGTGCACTCTTCATTAGAGTGTCAGCTACCACAAAAATTGAATCACGTCTCCTTGTCATTAGGGGAAATCCAACGATGAAATCCATAGAAATGAACTCCCATTTCGATTCAGGATTAGCATGTGGATGTAATATTCCCGTTGGATGTCTATGTTCAACCTTCACTTGCTAAAAGTCTAGACATATCTCCACGTAACGAACTATGTCTTCTTGCATTCCCTTCCAAAAGAATAAAGGCTTAAGGTTTTCCTTCATATTTGTGACTACCAGATGAGCCATGTATACTGCTCGATGATCTTCCCTCAAGATCAAACTAATTAATTCTTCGTTAGGTGGTACATAAATTATTCTGTTAAATCTCAACAATCCATCGTTTTCTAAAGAATAACCTCCAAACTTCGGTACCATCATGGTATTTCGTCCAATATTATCCTTAACTTCTTTATACCAATCATCGTCTATATATGAAGTTAGAATCTTTTCTTGAAGATTCATCTTAAGAGGTATTACTGAGAATATGCGTGGTCTCTGACTCAATGCATCTACCACTCTGTTCATCATTCCTTTAATGTAATTAATCTCAAATTCATATTCGCTAAGTAATTTTGACCAACATCTATGTCGTGCGTTCAAGTCAATCTGCATAAATATATGTTGCAATCTAGAGTGATCTGTCTTTAATTCAAATTTTATTCCAATTAGATAATGTCTCCAAACTCTCAAGCAATATACAATTTCCAATAACTCCATGTCATGCGTTGCATAGTTCTCTTCGCGCCTTCTCAATTTCCTTTAAATGTAAGCAATCACTCGACCATCTTGCATCAAAAATCTGCGTAAACCTTCCTTAGATGTGTCTGTGCATACCAAGAATTCCTTGTCCATGTCAAGGAATTTCAGTATTGGTGTTGTCATCAACAACTCTTTAATTTTTTGTAATGCTTCCATGAATTTCTTTGTCCAAACGAATTTTTTGTTTTTCTTTTGCAATTCCGTGATAGGATTTGCTATCTTCAAATTTTCTTTGACGAATCGTTGGTAATCCTTCTAAACCCAACAATTTGTGTACTTTTTGAACATTTTTCGATGTTGGCCATTCCATAATAACCTCTACTTTCGTTGGATCCACATCGATACCTTCACTAGATATGATATGTCCCAAGTAATGAATCTTCGATTGGTAAAAATAACATTTCAAGAGTTTCACGTACAATTTGTTTTCTCGTAGACACTGTAGGAACAATCTTAAATGTTCATCATGTTCTTCTTTCATCTGAGAATAAATGAGTATGTTATCAATAAATACCTGAAAAAAATTTGTTCAAGTATTCACAGAACACCCCATTCATCAAACTCATGAATACCCTCGAGGCATTCGTCAATCAAAACGATAAAGCTGTAAACTCATAGTGTCTGAATTTCTTCTTAACTGTGGTCTTAGGGATAACTTATTCTTTAATCCGTAATTGGTGATATCCTAATCTCAAATCAATCTTTGAAAACACCTTCGCTCCCTTCATTTGGTCAAACAAATCATCTATTCTTGGCAACGGATATTGGTTCTTGATCATCGCTTTTTTCAATTGACGATAGTTAATACAAAGTATCCACAATCCATCCTTATTTCTCATGAAAATGACTGGCACACCCCAAGGTGACACACTTGGACGTATAAGTCCCAAGTCCAACAATTCTTTCAATTTCATTTTCAAATCCTTTAATTCAAGCGTTGACATCTGATATGGTGTTCTCGCTATTGGTTCAGTTCCAGGATTCAAGTCTATTATAAACTCCAAATCTCTTTCGGGTGGTAAACCTGGTAACTCTTCTCGAAACATGTCTTCAAACTCTTGCACTACATGAAGGTTTTCTAATCCTTATTCCTCTCCCTATTCGTTTAGTGCTAAGATTGCATAAAGTGTTCACCCTTTGCGCATACTCTTATGTAGTTGTAGGGAAGAAATAAATCTCAAGGACACCCCCTGGTTCCTTCCTCCAATCACTCTACTATGTCCCAAATCATCCATCAAACTTAATTGTTTCATCTTACAGTTAAGTATTGCATCATGTGGTTCTATTAAGTCCATACCAATCACTATGTCATAATATCCTAATATGGTGACATAAATATATACCTTCATTTCAAAGTCTCCCAAGTTAATACTACAATTCGTAACGTTTCCTCCAACATTATGTTTGGACCCCAATGCCATTTTTACGTATCTGAACTCGTCCTTCTCAACTTCCTTTACATTGATTCTCTTTATCGTTGCACTAGAGGTAAATCTCTCTATAGAACCTGGATCTATCAATATACTAAAACTTTTGTCAGTGATTGTACCTAATGTCTCGAGCACAGTGGACTGGTGCTCAACCTAGAGGTTGTTCACCATTGCATATATCCAGTGGGCCTTGCCAAAATTTCCAACCATAGTGGGTCCTGATGATCCAACTGCTTTGGCCTTCTCAATTGAACAATATCGCTGGTAATGTGGCTCTCCACATGTACAACATCCAGTCTTCGGTACAGTACTCCTGGTCCCCAAAGTAGAAGTTGTTGGCGAATTAGTCTATGATCCTAGTTTGTTCTCCTGAAAATCCCTAAGATGTTGTTGTTTCTACTGTGGTCCTTTGTAAGGAGTCCTCTACTCAGGAGTCTGTCATTCCAATTTCGTAAACATAGGTCCTCTGGCCGTACCTCGATGCCCTGAATTATGTCTGGTTGGTGTCTGATGTTGTTGCGCTCCTAATGTCACCTGTCCAGTCGGTCTAGAAGGAGTCCTACCTTGACCCCCACTGTTCAAATCTTCTTCATCTATGAGGACCTTCTGAACTGTTTCATGCAACATTTGAGGTGTTAGTGTCCTCACCTTCACACAAATGTTGAAGTTAAGGTCGAACAAAAACTTGTTGACCTTTTACTTATCTATGTTCAGATGTGGAGCATATCTAAGTAGTTCCATGAATCTGACCTCATACTCTAGCACTGTATGACCACCTCGTCGTAAGACATTAAAATCATTAAGTTGGTTCTCAATGAATTCCTCGGAAAAGTACCTCTCCCAGAGTCATTCCTTAAACAACTCCCATAACACGTCTTTGAATCCCCTGTTTAGTTGAGTTAGGATTGTCTTCCACCAAAGAATAACACTACCCTTCAGCTTAAAGAATGCCATGCATAATTTCATGTTGGAGTTGTAATCACAAAGTGAGAAGCACTTCTCCATGTTATCCAACCATTCCTCAGGGGCCAAGCTGTCTGGGGCACCCCAGAACTCGAGAAACTTCACCTTCTCAAGTAATCTATGTATACTACTACTATCAACCAGGGAGTGCTGTGAATCCTCATTAGGCACATATTCTCTCCCCTCATCTTGATCCACACGGTTGATCAACACCTCTGACATCCTCTTGAAGGATCTCATCATACCTACCACATCTCCCACAACAACCTGCTCCTGCTCAATGGTCTGTTCTTCTCCTTGGGGGTTAGACCCCTCATGCATGGACACTATGTTAAGCCCTAAATAGTGGCTCATTACCCCTTAATTAGGCCATATTATATTAATAATGTTATTTTATTTATGTCAGCTTTACCCCATTAGTTGTAATTATACCTCTTAGTCTCCTATATATACCAAGGAGACATTTTCATTTTGAATCATCCTGTAATTGTACATTTATGTGGGCATAAGGAGGTTTCCCCTTCAAAGAGGCTTATTATATGATTTTATCTCTTTTTCAAGGCATTGAGTACTTATTCTAAGGTTTTTCTATGCTATATTGATATTTGGTTCTTAACATATGGTATCATAGCTCAAGGTCTTGGGGTTTCGCTGCTACATCTGAGACACCTTGGAATTTTCACTATAACTTTTTTTATACAACGTTTCAGAAGGAACGACTTGTAGGATATTTAGTATATGGATCAAGGTACATTGGGTTAAAATTTTAGCTCCTGAGGCCTTATAATTTCAGAGATACAACCTGTGCAAGATAGGGTTCTGGAATCATCCTGAACTGAGTCATTGCGGAATTTTTTCTATAAACTTTTTTCTGTAATGTTTTAGACCCTTAAATCTAGAGGCTATTCAAATAAATTAGTAAGGTATCTGTGGTAAACATTTCAGCTTCTAGGTAATCTTAAATTTGTAGATACGCCTTGTGGAAGATAGGGTATCCGATTAGTCCTATTGACTAGTCTCAAGAAGGTGTTCCAGGTAAAACAATCATAACTTCTTCCTAGAGTATCGAAATTTAGAGAGACCAGTTTCATTGGATAGTGGAAAATCTGTAGTATTTCTGGTACAAGTTTCATAATTTTATATCATTTATTTTGTGCGGGGAGCGCTATACAAGTGAGATCTTCTGGAAAGGCCAAAAATCATCAAGTTGTGTGGAAGTTACCATAAATTCCACTTGGCACATCCAATTTTGATAAGACCTGTGGCATTGCAGAGAAGAAATATCAGAGAACTACAAAAAAGAAAGTTTCATACCCCGAATGGCCGAAACATTGGAGATACAACAGAAGAAATATTGTCTAGCAGAACTACCTCAAAATCAAGGCTCAAAAGTGATACTTGGCAAACATGACACCCAAAAAGGGAACTTCTACACCAAATAAGCCTCCAGAAAATCCTAATTGGACTCTTAATGAAGGTGAATAAATGTGTAGGGACATAAATGATTTACAAAAGAAGACAGTAAGAAAAGATGAACTACAAGAGATGGAAGCTAAGTTGGAGGCAATAAATACTAAGATGGATGGTTTAAAAGAGGAGATCATGGAAGGATTGAAACATTTCGTAATAGAGAGGACACATGAAAGTGAAAATGTATCCCATGAAATTCATGATGAGGACACAAGGAAGGTGAATCAAGAATGGATAAACTCTAACTTTGGGTTGCATACCAACCATGTTCCTAAGATCGATATGTAGAAGTTTGATGGCAAGTACCCTATCACATGGATACTTCAGATGGAGCAATTATTTGATCTACATAATGTTCCACATACACAAAAGGTACGGATTGCTTCTTTATATTTAGAACCCAATTAATTTATATGGTACAAATGGCTTTGTTCTTGTAAATCACTCGTCACTTGGACAATTTTTACGGAAGAAATGTTAGCACACTATGAGGATACAAGGAGCAATACCTTCTTTAGCCAATTGATAAATCTCAAGAAAAAGGGTTCAGTTACAGAGCACATTGATAACTTCCAAGGATTGAATATAAAGGTAATAGATATTCCAGATGAGAACTTGATTGATGTATTCATAGGAACTTTAAGAGATAACATTCAACATGAGGTTCTCCTTTGGGAACCCAAATCATTGGAGAATGCATTTAGGGTGGGAAGAAATGTTGAAAGTAAAAATATGGCTATGGCTAATAGAAGGACCAATCCTAACATCTATAGAGAGAATAATGCTCCTTCTTCTAAAGCATCTCAACCTACAAGGTTGACACCTCAACAATTGGAGGAAAGAAAAGAAAAAGTTTTATGCTTTAATTGTGACAACAAGTACAGTAAGGGACATAAGTGTGGTGAAAAGAAATTATTCTACATAGATTATGAAGAGGAAGAAGAACAAGAACATGAACAAGAACCATCTCAAGATGAAAACGTAGAATCAATTTCGTCTGAAGAGTTGACTCCCACGATATCGTGTAATGCATTGTTTGGAATTATCACTCCTCAAACCCTCAAGATCGAAGGATATATCAAAAAGAAAAAGGTAATAGTCCTAATTGATTCTGGCAGTACTCATAATTTCATTCACTATAAATTAGCCAAACATCTCAATTGCTTTGTATATCCAGCACCAGAGTTTCAAGTAATTATTGCAAATGGAGGAACTATCAATTGCTTAGAAAAATGCATTAAGATCAATCTTACTATGGGGTAATATGTAATGAATAGTCCAATGATTGCTATACCCATGGGTGGTGCTGATGTTGTACTAGGAATCCAATGGTTACAATCATTAGAAACAATGGCTTTTAATTTTCAAGAACTTTTCATGAAATTTTCATTCGAAGGAAAATAATTTGAGCTAAGAGGTATCACAGGGAAACCCGGTAAGGTGATAAGCTCTAATGGCATGACAAAATTATTGAAAAAGGGGAATCAAGGTGTTATTGCACACCTATGCTCACTAGATGTTCAAACATCTAAGCCATCTATTCCTCTATATCTCCAAGGGATCATTGATAAGCATTCCAAAGTATTTTAAGATATTCCCAAAGGACTTCCACCCACTCGAAATCATGATCATGATATTCACCTAATTCCTGGAAGTGTTCCTCCTAACATCAGGCCATACAGATACCCTTGTGCCCAAAAGAGTGAAATTGAGTGCATGGTTGAAGAAATGTTAGAGGCTGGCATTATTAGACCTAGCCAAAGTTCTTACTCTACATCGGTGGTAATGGTATTCAAGAAAGATGGCTCATGGCGTATGTGTCCAGATTATAGAGAGCTAAAAAAGATCACTATTAAAGATAAGTTTCCCATTCTTGTCATTGATGAATTGTTAGATGAACTACATGGAGAAATCTATTTCACAAAGTTGGATCTTCGTTCAGGGTATCATCAGATTAGAATGAACGAAGAAGATATCCCCAAAACATCATTCCGAACTCATGAAGGCCATTATGAATTTTTGGTTATGCCTTTTGGCCTTACAAATGCACCTTCCACATTCCAAGGGTTGATGAATTCTATTTTCAAGCCCTTCCTTAAAAAAATTGTGTTAGTATTTTTTGATGATATACTAATCTATAGCAAGTCTTGGGAGAATCATGTGCGACATGTTGACAAGGTGCTACAACTACTAAAGGAGAAACAACTATATGCCAAACCATCCAAATGATTCTTTGGAGTGAAGGAGGTAGAGTATTTGGGTCATATTGTATCTCATGAAGGTGTCAAGGTAGACCCTAACAAGATTAAGGCCATGATGGATTAGTCGATTCCAAAAACATTGAAGAATCTTAGAGGATTTCTGGGTTTGACAGGTTACTACCGCAAGTTTGTTCAACACTATGGAAGAATAGAAACACCTTTAATGACACTAACTAAGAAGGATGATTTTTCATGGACTCCAGAGGCAACTAAAGCTTTTGAACAACTTAAAGAGGTGATGTGCAAAGCTCCTGTCTTGACCACTCTAGACTTCACAAAAACCTTTATTTTGGAATGTGATGCCTCGGGAAATGGAATTGGTGTTGTCCTAATGCAAGAAGGAAAGCCCTTGGCTTTTGAAAGTCGACCACTCAAGGGAAAGGACTTACA
>ML781538.1:1578406-1595669 GCA_009831015.1 Picea engelmannii
GCCTTAATGATATCGGAGGATTTCTGGACTCAAACTTGACTGAAACACCCAGTTTCTTCCATCATCAATTCATCATGTAAACTGTAAACCCTAATTTTCTTTCAAAGTACATAATTTGGTTGATGCAAGTTTTAGGTTTTCGTTAGTCTTTCTTCATTTTTTTCCAGGTTCTACATTAATGTATATACAATGTATCTGTGTCATATTTGTGATGAAATATTTTTGTTGATTTCTTAATCAACACCATCAAGATACTAGAGGCGGGCAACAGTGACATGTGAATGGGGCCAACGTTGAAATGTTTTCAAACTGTATCTGTATGCATTGAAATTTGACCTGGATAGAATATTCACATGCCTTAATTATGTGGGAGGGTTTCTGGACTCAAATTTGACTGACACACCCACTTTCTTCCATCATCAATTCATCATGGAAACCATAAACCCTATTTTTCATATGTTCTAGTAGATATGTTAATGATTCCAAGTTTCATATTTGTATTTGACTGAAGGTCCAACTAGCTTGCAAAGTATCAAATTGAGATTTCAATTTGATAAACCAAATATGAAATGAATCCAATCATCATTCGATATCGTCGCAAGAGAAACGAATGTAAATAATCTTGTGATGAATTTGCTATACTATCAACGAAACAAGTTCGTCGATACTATAACTAATTTGTCGCAAGAATATTGTGTCTAATTTGAATGGTGTTACATGGTTTTCAAGGAGTGTAGGGCTTATATTATGGTGCAATGTAGTGTAGTCTATAGGAAAAATCTCTATGCCAAACCTCAAAATGGATAGTACCATATTTTGTTCATAAGACAAATATTCTTGGTATGTTTCCTTTGTGGTGGTTCAAGCCCTCAGTACACATGATGCCTTACAATGAAATGTAACAATTTTTCTATTGAATGATAGTGTTATGTCATCCATGGTTAAGGAAATAACTTAAGGTTCTTAGGTCCTATTTGAATCTTCCTAGAATTGAGATTCGTTACATAGTCGTTGACAAAAGACAAAAGACTTATGTAGCGGATATTAATTTGGTCTTTGTGTAGGACATTTTATGCCATTAGTATGTTTTGTAAAAAAATAATGGATCTTGGGGACTACACCATGGTCAAGGAACAAGGAAAGAGGAATGCAGAACACAGAACAAGGAACAAGGAACAAGGAACGAAAATTGTATGAGGACTAGACACCAGCAACCGTGACCTGCAAATGGGGCCAACGTTGAAATTTTTTCAAACAGTTTTTGTATGCACTGAAATCTATCATGGATAGACTATTGGGATGCATTAATGATATGGGAGGGTTTTTGGACTCAAATTTGACTGACTCAACCACTTTCTTCCATCATCAATTCATCATGTAAGCCATAAACCCTAATTTTTTTTCAAAGTACGTAATTTGGTTGACACAATTTTTAGGTTTTCACCAGTCTTTCTTCATTTTTCTTTCAGGTTCTACATTAATGTATATACAATGTAGCTGCGACATAGTTGTGATGAAAAATCCCTCTTTTTCGTTGATTTCTTGATCAACACCATCAAGATACTAGAGGCGGGAAACAATGACATGTGAATGGGGCCAACGTTGAAATGTTTTCAAACTATATCTGTATGCATTGAAATTTGACCTGGATAGACTATTCGCATGCCTTAACGATATGGGAGGGCTTCTGGACTCAAATTTGACTGACACACCCACTTTCTTCCATCATCAATTCATCATGGAAACCATAAACCCTATTTTTCATATGTTCTAGTAGATATGTTAATGATTCCAAGTTTCATATTTGTATTTGACTGAAGGTCCAGCTAGCTTGCAAAGTGTCAAATTGAGATTTCAATTTGATAAAACAAATATGAAATGAATCCAAGCATCATTTGATATCGTCGCAAGAGAGACAAATGTAAATAATCTTGCGACAAATTTACTATACTATCGACGAAAAAAGTTCGTCGATAGTATAGCTAATTCGTCGCAAGAATATTGTGTCTAATTTGAATGGTGTTACATGGTTTGAAAGGAGTGTAGGGCTTATATTATGGTTCAATCTAGTGTATTCTATAAGAACAATCTCTATGCCAAACCTCAAAATGGATAGTACCATATCTTGTTCATAAGACAAATATTCTTGGTATTTTCCCTTTGTGGTGGCTCAAGCCCTCAGTACACATGATGCCTTACAATGAAATGTAACAATTTTACTATTGAATGATAGTGTTATGTCACCCATGGTTAAGGAAATAAATTAAGGTTCTCATGCCCTATTTGAATCTTCTTATAATTGAGATTCGTTACATAATCGTTGAAAAAAGACAAAAGAATTATGTAGCGGATCTTAATTTGGTATTTGTGTGGAACATTTTATGCCATTAGTATGTTTTGTACACAAATAATGGATATTGGGGACTACACCATGGTCAAGGAACGAGGAACAAGGAACAAGGAACAAGGAGATAACAAAAAAAATATACAAGGAGATTCTACAATGTGAATTCTCCATTACTCATAAAAAAAATTAAACTCTTATTCTATGCCACATTGAGTTTCCTGCATGGTTTCTTCGTGATTTCAAAACTTCTTCAACTCGTCAATAGTACTAAGGAGTAATTAAGGGATCCAATACCTTCATAAATATTTACACATCAAATTTAGGCTTGAAAAAATGATCCTAAATCCTCATAGATATAAACTACCTCATGTGCGAGCTCAATATCAACAAACTAAAAGAAGTATTGGCAAGGGATTAAAAACAAGTTTAAATGAGTGTTGGTGTAATCCCTTGATTTCTCAACTTGCAACTATATGCAACTATGCAACGATATGAAACTATATGCATTTTTATGCAACAGTGCAACTTATGAAACTATATGCAACTTATGCATCTATATGCAACTTTATGCAACTATATGCAACTTTATGTAACTATATTGCAACTATATGCAGCTATATGCAACTTATGCAACTATGAAACTATATGCAACTATATGCAAATATGCAACGTATGCAACTATATGCAACTTTATGCAAAAATGCAACTTATGCAACTATATTGCAACTATATGCAACTATAAAAATTAGTCAACACCCTCTATCTAATATAATTTAGTAACCTTGGCCCTATAGTGTATAACACTCACATTAGTT
Source organism: Picea engelmannii (assembly GCA_009831015.1). NCBI lineage: Eukaryota > Viridiplantae > Streptophyta > Pinopsida > Pinales > Pinaceae > Picea > Picea engelmannii. Next base: position 1,581,569 of record ML781538.1, read on the forward strand.
GTAATATTAGAATTAATCACTAATTCCACAATAGGTTTTGGACCTGTCTCTATGGCATCCTACCATGAATTATATGCACATGCCTCCTCAATTATAGAAGGATAATCTAGCTTCTCACTAGAATTTACAAGATCCACAAGATCAACAAGTAACTCATAAAGACCACCTTCTCTCACCCCTCTAGCAAAAATCCTCAGACTAGATAAAATACAATCATTGATGGTGCAATGTTGTCTCTCAAATGCAACTCTCCAATGTACATATATCATACAACAAACTGAAAGAATATTCTTCTTCAAACCAGGAACCAATAGAACATCAGTGAATAACATCAGCTCTATCTATATTGTCTCTCTCTGGAGGAAGAGGTCTAGTGAAATGATTTTTATAGAGCTCCAAGGATACTAGGGTTTGGAACTGACCTAACTATCAAGGAATTCTTCTAGTCAATTGATTTTCTCCCAAACACAAGTAGAGATTTTCAATCACCAACCATGGCTAGTTTTGGTCCAGACAAAAGCATTTGCTAATAAAATCAACCGAGTTAGCTTCTGGGGGTGAAAAAATTATATTGGTATAGAATCATTAAGCTGATCATGGGACAAATAAAGGGCATAGAGGTCTCATGTTGGTCATCCTGCCCTGGGTTTATAAGATTCCATGCATTGGCTCCATAATTTCCATAGGTAAGCACAATATTCTCAGGAAGATGAGATGCTTATTGAACTTAAATTTTAGACAAAAGAAGCCCAGTTGGCTTTGCCTTTGAGGGAAAATATTTTTTCTAGCAAGAATCTTTAATTTGTTAAGAATGCTCACAATTATAGATAGAAAAACATAAGTAAGAGCTAGTTCTGATGAGTTTCTACACCCATGCATCCACTTCTGACATGGTCAGTCTTTCATTTAGGTCATGCATAAAAAAAATTCTTTGCAATATCATTCATTCTTAGCTTAGCAGAGGCTCTACATTTAATTGTAAATCCAAACTTCCATCTAGAATAACTGCTCCCTGGCTGATCAGGGGCACTGCCCATTTGATAGTGTTGGGTGGATCAAAATCCATGTCATATTCTTTTCTTCCACTCAGAATCTCTCTTAAAATCTCAAAAAATCTATATACATCACTATTCTCTATAAAATTCCAAGACCTATAGTAATCTTAATCAATATAGATTGCATCCCCTTTATGGATAGGAGAAGGCAACCGTTTCACTCTAAATAAAGTTAACCCAAAATCTGCTACCCCAGAAAGACATAGCTTATAACTTCTCCCATTAATATGTTTTGCAACACTTACAAATTCTAACATCCAACAAAGATGTTTTAATAATTTGGAGACATGGAAGCCCTAATAACATCTGTGCTTATGATCAATGATGAGGCTGCTAATACTGCAGTTGTTCTCATCCTCTAAAGTGCAGGGGTAAAAACCTTACCTCAGTTGTTGAAATGATTGTTGAGTATCATGCCTATGGAGATACTGGCAGATGAGAACATCCAGGTCTTTTCCCAAAGTACATTATCAGTGTTGAATTTAAAGCAGCTGCAAAAGCCATTCTTCGGGAGGATGGAAAAGACCCTAGCTGAGATCTAGGGCCCCCAGTGAACTCTTGGGGTTCTTGGTCTAGGACCAAATAGTCAGAGCCATGGAAAAAGACCCTTGTAAGGGCCCCCAGTAGATAACTATAATATAACATGTGTTATACTATAATATAACATGTACGGATTGATAACAGATTTACCTTTAAGATACTTTTATATCTTGTGTCATATCTGTGTATTTTCATGACATCAAAGCCCAAAATATCTTGGTGGATTCTAATATTGGAGCTACAATTAGTGTAGATGCCTTCTCATGTCTAATTCCTTTAGACATCAGTTAACTTCCCTTCAAAGGTGTAGGGAACTTCATTTAAGCAAGTGTTAGCCCCTCTTGAAGATTTGTGCATGTTGTTGAACTTGTACACCCTCTCTCACAAGTGCACCCTTCCTCTTAACTTGTGCACCCTCACCCAAGTGCACCCTCACTTAAAATAAAAGTTAATAAAGAGGTAACAAATAGATCATACCTAACTTACATCTTATAATTCTCCAAGATTTTTCTTTACACTTAGTGCAACAAACACCAAATGGAATGGTTTACACAAGGTCAATGGAGAATGTTATTCTTATTTTATTCTTCAACTTGGATTGAGCATGTATATGACTTGGATTGAGCATGTACATGAATGGTACCTGACATGTATATGACTTGGATTGAGCCACATTCATATATGTACATCCAAAGTTGTTAGTTTTCACTCAAGCACATTGCAGAGGGTGTAGTTGTACTTCCTCCTATTCACCAAGCTTATTGTTGCCCCATAGTAGTACTAATGTGAAGTGTGGAGGGAATGCCTCTTTTATTTAAAACCCCATAGTATATACCTTTTCATCCACATTGGTATATAGCTCCACATCAACACTCCACTTCACTTTCCTTTTCACTTAACATAGCCCCTTAATTTTTATGTGATTTCTTCTATGTGCATCAGCCTTCCCTGTAGCCTTTACACCATGTCACCCTTTTTTCTTATCCTTTTGCTTTTAGATGCAAAGTGCAAAGTGCAAAGATATGAACTTCCCTTCACTACATTATTAGCTCTGCATGCATAAAACTTTCCAAGGAAAAATAATAGGATTTTGGCCAAAATTGCAAAGGAGGTTTTATTGAAGGCCTTAAACCCTGTAAAACTATATCTTCGAGCACTAAAATTGAACATAAATAAAAAAAACCATTAAAGACAACCTTCTTTATTATTGGTCCATTTAGGATTGAATCACACATCCCCATTGGGAGTCTTTTGGTCTATAAGCTTCATCCATTTCTAGTTCTTCCACCTTTTCAAGCAATGGAAGTTGTATGATGCCTAATGTAGGAATGGATGGAGTTGCGTGAAAATGTGGGATGTATGTTGCATGGATGTTGTATCAACAAGGTGAAGCCCCCGTGATCCTTATGAGTATTCAATATGTGTATGGTGGTCTCTATAATCATAAAAGTTTACTATGTTAGAAATGATGACATTTGATTCAATGTTGTATAGGTGTACTAAGTGAACTATGACATTTGCATGGTATTTTTAAAATTTGGGTCATTTTGTAGTACTGCACACATAGTAATCTATCAAGAAATTATTTATTTTCTTAAAACCTCTTGATCCTTCCCATAGCTAGTTTTCATTGAAGTTGAATTTCTTGCATTTCATTTTCCTCTTGTATGGTTTAAAGAGTCGAGTCAAAACGCCATCAGTTTCATGACCACCCCTTAGAGTAACGACAACCTAAAATCAAGCGCTACTTAAAATTTATCTAGCAAATTTTCTAGGGCTGTTCAAACCCATATTAGCTTAGGTGTAGAGCTTTGGAATAGGATTGTGATAATAACCTTCCAAAGCTTCTAAACAAACATAAATCCTTGAGTTAGGGACTGAAATGCAGTTGCTATATCACTGACTTTGGGAAGCCCTTCTAACACAAGGGTCAATCATGAGGTCGCATTGGGGCCTTCAGAGTAATCAACCCTTCTTTGTTGGTCTTGGTGTCGACTTTCAACTGTCCCCCCTCTGCTTTGGTATAGTAGGTGGTACCATAGAGGCCATAATCTTTTAGACTTCCTCCACAAGGTGATAGAACAGGGAAGATGGTGTTGTACCTGGGATCGATGTTGGCTAGACTCACTCGGACTCCTTGAAGGGTTGTGTTGGCATGTTTTTAGACAAAGGCATAGTATGCGTGTTTGTCATTGATGGAAACAATCAGCACGATCAGATGGTGAAGATCAATACGATCAGTAGCATAGCGATAATGGAAAGATCAACAGTGTAAGCTCAGAAGGAGGAAAACAGTCAAAGCACAACAAAGGTTTCGTTTCAGAGTTTCACAGATCAAGAAATCCAAAGGAAAGAGGCTCGAACTCACGATATGCGAAATCGAAATAATAATCCTCACTGTTGGTGTCATAGGACACATGGCAAGTGATTGGAATTTCGCCGACTTGCACATTGGAGGAGTCAATGGAGCATGGTGTGGGAACTCACGATATGTGAGATCACAAAAAGATCTGGACCGTCGAATCATCGAGATCGTGGACCATTGATCAGGCATGATGAAGGTCTGTGAAGTTGAGAAATTGCGATAAGATCTTGACCGTTGATCCAAGGGGGACATGTGGCGAGGGATTAACGTTTCACTGACTGGAAAGTGAAAGGAGAGAAGTGCTCGTTTGATTGGTGAGTGGTCATATCTTATGGTCACATTGTCAAGAGATGGAGAAAAGAGCTAGAGAAGCCAAGCTCTATTTAAGAGTTTGTGACATGGAGAGTCGAGAGGACTCATCACAGAATACCCAAGACGTAAAAGTGTGAAATGCGTTTTCGAACAAGGCTGTGGTCATAGCCAGTGGTTACATCTGCGGAAGATGGAGGAAGAAGCTAGCGTTGTTAAGCTCCATATCGGAGTCTCAATGATCGTGAATTGGAGTATCGAGATCCTTCATCACAGGAATCATGATATGTGAGATCGCGATGAGATCTGGACCATTGGATCATTGGAGATCTCGACCGTCGATCAGGCTTGATAAAGTTCATAAGTTCATGAAATACGAAGCACCTTTTGGCACAGCCTGTGGTCACCACTGGTGGTCACGTGAGGGGAAGAAGCTAGTGATGTTAAGCTCCATCTCGGAGTCTCAACGATCATGAATTGGAGTGTCGAGACCCTTCATCATAGGAATGCCGAGATGCAAAATCAAAAAATTCAAATTATGTTTAGAGCTTGGTCACAGCTAGTGGGCATATGAGATATATGCGAAATCCTGCTGATTTAATAAAAAAGGTATTGGTTAATTGGAAACTTGATCGAAGGGTTATTGTTTCACCTCACAGGTAATCGATCAATTATGATTCAGTTAGCAGAACTGAATCATGATTCTTGGACGATCGGCGATTCAGTTGCTGATGTGTTTTCTTGGAGATTCAAGGTAAAACTAAATAGGTTGTAGTGTATAAAAGAAACATGTAGTGACTATGTGGGGTTGGTTGTTCTGAATGAAAAATGAGTTGAACTGTAAGAAAGGGAAAATTACAGTATGCGCAGTGTGAGATAAAACTCAGATATGAGTAACATATGAGGAATAGACAGAAGCAAGAGAAGAATTGCAGAACAACTTGAAGCAGAGCAGAATTGCAGAACAGACAGAGGAAGAGAAGAATTGCAAAATAGCTTGAAGCAGAGTAGAATTGCAGAACAGACAGAGGAAGAGAAGAATTGCAGAACAGTTAGAAGCATACCAAAATTGCAGAACATATAGAGGATGAGAAGAATTGCAGAACAGTTAGAAGCATACCAGATTTACAAAACAGAGACGAAGTGGTAAGATTTATTTGTGTTGTTGGTTATTCAATCATTTATTTATAATAAGGGAGGTAGGGTGGTGCTAGGGAGGACTATGGTCCTCTGATATTTGAGTTGGTGCTTGAATATTGGGAGTTGTAGCTTCCATCTAGTTGTGGCTAGAAAACAGGGTGGTAGTGTGGTGCTTGTATAAGTGGAAGTAGGTGCTTCCATCCAGTCGGTGCTGGAACACTTAGGGAGTTGGTGCTTCCTTCTAGTCGGTGCTAGAGAAACTAGAGAGTTGGTTCTCTCAACAAGTTGGAGCTTGTAAAACAAAGGTAGTAGCCTCACTTTGAGTTGGTTCTCAAATATAGATGATGTACAGAACTTAAAAGACTGCCTATCATTTCGAAGAAGAAGAGGTTTTCTCCCTTTATGGGTTTCCTCATGAAAATTTATCTCTTTGTATATCTTATGTGCGACTGATGCTCATTATTTATGTTGTCCATATGTTGTATAATATTGATGATCACTTGAAGAAATATTAATAATGGTTTAATAGACTTAAAATTGTTTAAGAACAATAACAACTGATTCACCCCCCCTCTCAGTTGTCTTAACATTCTAACATTCTAAGATTGGAGGCCATCAGAATACTTCTTGCATATTCATGCCATAATAACTTTAAAGTGTATCAGATGGATGTTAAGTCAGTTTTTTTTAATGGAGATCTAGAGGAAGAAATATATATGGAGCAACCTGAAGGATTCTCATTGATAGATAATCCTAATTATGTTTGAAAGATGAAGAAGGCCTTATATGGACTGAAACAAGTACCACGAGCTTGGTATTATAGACTGGACAAATTTTTACAAGACAAAGGGTTCAAGAAAGGTACTGTTGACAACAATCTCTACATTAAGTCTGAAGGTGATAATTTACTAGTTGTTTTGGTTTATGTAGATGATATTATTTTTGGCTGCACTAATGAATCATATGTCCAATGGTTTGCTAACTCTATGCAAACAGAATTTGAGATGCCCATGATAGGAGAACTGTCATATTTTCTTGGTTTACAAGTAAATCAGAGTTCTGCAGGGATATTTATCTCTCAAGAAAAATATTTGAAAGAGATGTTGAAGAAATTTCAGATGGAGGATTCCTCTCCTATTAGTACACCTATGGTGGTTGGTTGCAAGCTCAGTAAAGATGATATTTCACTGGATGTTGATCAAAGGACATATCTCTCTATGATAGGCAGTCTTCTGTACATCACATCATCCCATCCTGATATAATGCAAGCTATTGGAATGGTAGGTCACTATCAGTCTGCTCCTAAACAAAGTCATCTGGTAGTGGTCACAAGGATATTGAAATACTTGAAGGGAACAATGACTTATGGTCTGTGGTATCCCATAAATCAGAGTTTTCAGTTAACTACTTATTCAGATTCAGATTGGGCAAATTGTGAGGATGAGAGAAAGAGCACCAGTGGAGGTGCCTTCTTCCTGGGTGACTCGTTGGTAGCATGGATTAGTAAGAAGCAAGGATCTATTTCCTTATCAACTACAGAAGCAGAGTAAATTGCTGCTGCTACTTGTTGCACTCAGATTTTGTGGATGATTCAAACTCTTGCAGATTTGAAGGTAAACTATACTGTTCCGATTACAATTCATTTTGATAACACCAGTGCCATCAGTCCCTCTAAGAATCCTGTACTTCATTCAAAATCTAAGCACATACCAATAAAATACAATTTTCTCAGAGAACAAGTTACAAACAGAATTGTTCAAGTGAATTGTATTCCTTCCATAGAACAGATAGCTGATATCTTTACTAAACCATTAGAAACGACCCCTTTTGGATATCTTCATCAAAAGTTGGGGGTTATAACTTATTTCATCTAATCTGTTCACCTGATCAAGGGAGTACTTATTGAATATCTGTTGTATTTCTAAGTTTCTCATAGTTGACAGGGAGAGTATGTACTACAACAAATCAGAGAGAGCGCGTTTCTTCTTTGACATTGATGTCAAAGGGGGAGAAACTATGGTAAATTCAAGGATGCTACAGTGGTGGTAATTTCATGGATGCTAGGATGCTATAGTGGTTTAGTTGCATGTTTTTCAAGGGGTTTCCATTAATGCCAAAGGGGGTGATTGTTGGCATGTTTTTAGATAGAGGCAGAGTATGCGTGTTTGACATTGATGGCGACGATCAACACAATCAGATGGAGAAGATCAGCACGATCAGTAGTGTAGTGATAATGGCAAGATCAACAGTGTAAGATCAGAAGGAGGAAAATAGTCAAAGAACAACAAATGTTTCGTTTCAGAGTTTCGCAGATCAGGAAATCCAAAGGAAAGAGGTTCGAACTCGCGATATGAGAAATCATGATAATAATCCTAACCGTTGGTGTCATAGGACATGTGGAAAGCGATTGGAATTTCACTGACTTGCACATTGGAGGAGTCAATGGAGCATGGTGTGGGAACTCGCGATATGCGAGATCACGAAAAGATCTGAAGCATCGAATCATCGAGATCGTGGACTGTTGATCAGGCATGAAAAAGGCCTGTGAAGTTGAGAAATCGCGATAAGATCTTGACCGTTGATCCAAGAGGGACATGTGGCGAGGGATTAACGTTTCGCTGACTGGAAAGTCAAAGGATAAAAGTGCTCGTTTGATTTGTGAGTGGTCATATCTCATGGTCACATTGTTGAGAGTTGGAGAGTAGAACTAGAGAATCCAAGCTCTATTTCAGAGTTCATGACATGGAGAGTCGAGAGGACTCATCACAGAATACCCGAGACATGAAAGTGTGAAATGTGTTTTCGAATAAGGCTTTGGTCACAACCATTGGTTACATCTGTGGAAGATGGAGAAAGAAGCTAGCGGTGTTAAGCTCCATCTCGGAGTCTCGACGATCGCGAATTGGAGTATCAAGATCCTTCATCACAGGAATCACAATATGCGAGATCACGATGAGATCTGGACCATCGGATCATTGGAGAAATCGACCGTTGATCAGGCTTGATAAAGTTCATAAGTTCACGAAATACGAAGCACCTTTTGGCGCAGCCTGTGGTCACCACCAGTGGTCATGTGAGGGGAAGAAGCTAGTGGTGTTAAGCTCCATCTCGGAGTCTCGGTGATCGCAACTTGGAGTGTCGAGACCCTTCATCACAGGAATGCCGAGATGTGAAATCACAAAATTCAAATTATGTTTAGCACTTGATCACAGCTAGTGGGCATATGAGATAAAAGTGAAATCCTACAGATTTAATCCAACGGTACTGGTTAATTGGAAACTTGATCGAAGGGTTACTATTTCACCTCACAGGTAATCAATCAGTTATGATTCAGTTAGCAGAACTGAATCATGATTCTTGGACGATTAGTGATTCAGTTGTTGATGCGTTTTCTTGGAGATTCAAGGTAAACCTAAATAGGTTGTAGTGTATAAAATAAACACGCAGTGACTATGCGGGGTTGGTTGTTCTGAATGAAAAATGAGTTGAACTGTAAGAAAGGGAAAATTATAGTATGCACAGTGTGAGACCGACAGTATGCACAGTGTGAGATAAAACTCAGAGATGAGTAACATATGAGGAATAGACAGAAGCAAGAGAAGAATTGCAGAACAACTTGAAGCAGAGAAGAATTGAAAAACAGACAGAGGAAGAGAAGAATTGCAGAACATCTTGAAGCAGAGCAGAATTGCAGAACAAATAGAGGAAGAGAAGAATTGCAGAACAGTTAGAAGAAAACCATAATTGCAGAAAAGACAGAGGATGAGAAGAATTGCAGAACAGTGAGAAGCAGACAAGATTTACAGAACAGAGAAGAAGTGGTAAGAATCGATTTATCTATGTTGTTGGTTATTCAATCATTTATTTATAATAAGGGAGGTAGGGTGGTGCTAGGGAGGACTGTGGTCCTTTGATATTCGAGTTGGTGCTTGAATATTGGGAGTTGTAGCTTCCATCTAGTTGTGGCTAGAAAACAGGGTGGTAGGGTGGTGCTTGGGAAAACACAAAGTTTTCTATATGCAAGTTGGTGCTTGTATAAGTGGAAGTAGGTGCTTCCATCTAGTCGGTGCTGGAACACTCAGGGAGTTGGTGCTTGCTTCTAGTCGGTGCTAGAGAAACCAGAGAGTTGGTGCTTTCAACAAGTTGGAGCTTGTAAAACAGAGGTAGTAGTCTCACTTTGAGTTGGTGCTCAAATATATATGATGTACAGAACTTAAAAGACTGCCTATCATTTCAAAGAAGAAGAGGTTTTCTCCCTTTATGGGTTTCCTCATGAAAATCTGTCTCTGTGTATATCTTATGTGTGACTGATGCTCATTATTTATGTTGTCCATATGTTGTATAATATTGATGATCACTTGAAGAAAGATTAAGAATGGTTTTAAAGACTTAAAATTGTTTAAGAACAATAACAACTGAGTCTCCCCCCCTCTCAGTTGTCTTAGTAATTTCAACAGGTTGCCCACTGCTCGGTGAGGTAACTTGCACCAGAGCATTAGTTCGTTAAGTAGTTTGTCAACGTAAATTTCCCACCCACCGAAACTCATCCCCTTCGTGCATCGATTCTGTGATGTTGGATTCCATCACCAACTAGCACTTCTTTGTGAGAAGTTTTGTTTGCATGCTTGACTCCTAGATTAATTAACGTGTGCTTGTTTTTCTCCTTAGTTGGCCTTAGGATTGAGTTTGTGTCTAATGGCATCGGTTTCGGGTTAATTCCTCATTTGATCAATACAAAATATGGATACAATTAAAATAAAAGGTAATAAAGAGGTAACAAATAGTTCATACCTAACTTACGTCTTATAATTCTCCAACATTGTTCTTTACACTTAGTGCAAAAAACACCAAATGGGATGGTTTACACAAGGTCAATGGAGAATTTTATTCTTATCTTATTCTTATCACCATAACTAACTTGTTCTTCAACTTGAATTGAAAAAAACTAATATTTGTATAGTTCTAATCTTGGCTTGAACAAAACTAATATTTGTATAGTTCTACTCTTGTATCGAACAAAACTAGTATTTGTATAGTTCTACTCTTGTATCGAACAAAAGTAATATTTGTATCGAACTACCTCCTATAGATGTTGACTTCGTTGTCAACAATAGGACATATTGCATTGCACCATCCTCCCTGCATGGCTTGGGGATATTTTCCATGGATGGAATAATTGTAAAATACAATACAGTAACTGAATTGATGGACTATGTCAGACCGTGTTACAATTATAACGATTGGATGCGGCTGTTCTGATATATGTGAAGTATGCAGAGATATGCACTCGCCCCAAATTATATACAACTAATAAACGCGGATAAAAATAAGGGAGAAACTATCTATATTGATGGAAGGCCTAAAGCTTCCGACAATATCACAGGGTTTATAAACAACACACGACCCAGAACAACAAACAAACAACCGAATTGCATATATGAGGGACGTGAAAAGAATCGGGTAGTCTTGTGCGCAATAAAAAAGATAGCTCCCGGGGAAGAGTTATTAGTGGATTACCATTTGAATCGAATATAAGCATTGACTAATAGTGTGCAGGTTCTTATGCAACCCCTCTTTAAGAAACCTATACTTATTGCATTATATTTTTTTGTTATCTTTAACATTGTTGTAAATATTATCTTTACCATTGCTTTTTTGTTATCATTAACAAGTTTTTAAATATTTGGGGGTTCTAATTATATTATAATGTGGCAGGATGATCGTGGAAAAGGCCAACCACAGAACATGTAAATGATTATCAATTTCCACTTTCATTTTACATTGTTTTTATTATTTGCTTATATAATTTTATTGAAATAACATTGTTTTTGTTGAAATTATATGTAGTCTACAGGCCATGTTGATCATGATTCTGCTGACGAGGAGGGGTTTTATTCATGCGTTGATCCAATGGTCTTAATAAAAAAAATACCATTAAAGCTAATAAGGAACTTGCTAGCTTCTTAGATCGTCTAGATCAAACTCCCGACGTCAAAGCAAAGATCAAGATTCTTATGTCACAACTTAACAAATATAAGGTAATAACCATAATTTAAAGTGTTTTTTTTTAATGTACTCATATGTTCAATTATGATACTTTATTTTTTTAACTTTTACATTATCTCATGAAAAAACATTTTCTTTTTTATAAAGTCATTTTTGGAGCATATTCAACCCGATGTTGGTAGTAGTGGCGCTACAGAGATGTTACAGAGTCCCAATGTGAGCGGTCATACAGCTGCTAGAACACTATTTACTTCTCCATCTTCCACACCTAATTTAGATAGGAGCCATGGCATGCGCCGCTAGACATCTACACCTCGATCAGAGTCTAGAGGTGGTGGCAGAGATGAGGATCATAGTGATGTGCTTGAGATGGTTGAATTTCTTGGAGCTAGATGTGTGACAAGCACGGGGACCCTTCCGTGCACATTTTTGGTCGACGATAATGGACTTCCATTAAAACAATCAAGACTCCCAGTTAGTTTTAATTCATATTTTAATCGTTTAATGTTGTCCTCATACATAAATCATCTAGATTATTAATTTTAAATTAATGATCATATATTTTTGTGTGTAGGAAACAAACTTTTTTATAGGCACCTAGAGAGCAAGACCTTGTTGATTTTTGGCGAAACCTTATGCATGAGGTGGAATTGCCAGAATTCCAACCTCAAAAAGGAACTTATGGATTATCTTGAAGGGCTCTTTGGAGTAGACATGTTCAGTAAAAAAATGGTCACCTCTGTAATGGGTGGATATTTAAAATATACGCGAGATGTTTATAGACAAATCTTGGTAGGAAATCCTAGGTATGAGCATCCTCCCTCAATTCTAGAGAGGGAGTGGAAGGTGATCATTGATAATGCAAAAGATAAGATTTTGAAAAAATCAGGAGAACAAATAACTGATACACCAAGGTAAATTACAATTTTTTTAATTCAATACCATATTTATTTTTCTTTAGATCTAAATAAAAGTTTGGTTATATATAACATAATTGAAAATTTTGATGATAGGTTGCCTGACACTTCGAAGGAAACCAAAGAAAGGATTTCCAAACATGGCCAACACAAGCTAGGCCAGGGCAGCTACTCGAGGTTACAGTCACGAATCATAAGTAAACAAACATATTAAGAATATTATTTGTATCACCTTACAAATTTAAGGTAATTGCAGCCAAAAACATTAAAAAACCATACCCTTATGCAATGCAGGGCGACGACTTCGGAACTGAAACCACTGAGGAAGACCTCCAAATTGGTTACAAGTACGGTTATAAAGTCGTGGTTGATCATAGGAAAATCATGGGGCAGACCCCAAGATCCAATTTGTGGGATAAGGTAAATAAAAATCAGTCCACATTAACCTTTCATTACTTATAAAATACTTAAATGTTTGATATCGTCCAAAATTTAATGTCTTACTTTGTTTTAATTAGGGGAGAAACACTATCAATGAAACCATTAGTACTAGACAAAAGAGCGTCGATAGTGCAACACAACCAGAAGATCATGGTGCTCTCTAGCATCCCCATCCCAGTGAGGTGCAACCCCAAGATGTTCCTGTGACTGAGGCCCACGACAGTAAAATGTATATATATTAATCATATACTTAATAATTTTGTACTTATAATTTTTTATGTTTCAATGGAAGAGAATGTCACAGTTGATCCTCCTCGACCTGAAGATCAACTAGACAGGCTGGCAACCATTCCAATGGTGCTGACTAGAGGTCCAGGTAAATAATTACATTGCATAGTTTTTTTTTTAATATTAATGAACTACTTCAATGATGTTTAAAAATTGGCCATATAAATTTAGTATTTTTTTTTATTTTTGTAGGTGATGGCCCCTCACAGCAGCATCCACGCCATGGGTACGAGACCAAACATACTTGACGTGAAAGGACTGAAACAACATCAGTTGTTGAAGAGCACCCAGTAAACGAAGACATGGAGATGGATGAATTACTTAAGACCTAGAAATCACAAAAGAAGACTAAAATAAATTCATGATGTCATGTAATAATTTTATAAGACAGTTAGATGTACATTATATAGCTGAACATGTAATGATGCATATAATGCATTGACATTATGGGTACTTTTTCATCTAATAATATACACAAGGCTATTTCTATGGCTTGTATATATCTGTGAATGTAATTTTGTTATACACTTAATGATAATTTCATCTTCTTTTATAAGACTTGGTATATATTGATTCAATACTCCTTGATTCAAGACATGAGAATGAAAGAAATACCTGGTGCCTTGTGCTTGGGCTATGGATTCTAGGCAAAAAATAGAACTTGAATATGCAATATGAAACTTCCAAAATCTTGTGACATGATATATGCAACTTTGAAATTTTTGTGACATGTGGCATGTGGCAAGCATCTTTTTCCAATTAATGTGAAAACTTTAAAATTGGTGCAACATGCAAAAAGATATTTTCGGGAAGATGCAATAATAAGTTTTAAGGATTAAACATGAGGGGATGGAAATGGCCATGTCAATCATTTTATAATATTTTTTCAGAGCATTGCCCTTCTTTTCATTTTGTCTCACATGACAAAAAAACAAAATCACATTGCCATTGTCAATTTATATGTAGAGGTTTATTCAAGGTTTCAAGACTTTCTTCATATTTTCCTACTTTAATCCTCTCATGGTCATGTTAATCCATAT
>ML781538.1:1601798-1620813 GCA_009831015.1 Picea engelmannii
ATTGTCATTTCAATTGCGACAACATGTACAAATATTGCGACGAACTTGTTATACAAATTACAAAAATTGTATTGCAACTTCGTTGCACTTTCGTCGCAATTGCGACTAACCCTTCTTATCAAAATTTTCCATTAGTGACGAACTTGCTATACAGATCAAGAAAAATGTATTGCAAATTCGTCGCAATTGCGACAAACCCTCCATAAAAAACTTTTCAATTAGTGACGAACTTGTTATACAAATTTACGAAAATTGTATTGCAACTTCGTCGCAATATACCCTACAACCGTTGCAATTGCGACGACCACTTCGTCACAAACTTTTCCATTGCTTTGCCAATATTATCGAGGGTGTGACGATCACTCTTTATGGTCTCTCTTGCGACGATTTCCCTAGTTGGTCGCTCTTTCGACGATTGCTTTACTTAGTCATTCTGGCGATGATATTTATTTTTTGTCGCAATCGTGACAACTTCCCTATTGTCGTCGCACTTGCGACGAAAATCCAGGTTCGTCACACATTCCATTTACCTGAAGCGATGTTTGGGAGACTCAAGATTCATCACAATATCCATGACATAACGTCACAAGAGTGTAGAAAGAGCCGTCGCAAAATGACCCAAATTTTCTAGTGAGGGTTGAGGTAGTTTAGCGATCAGGTAACACATGGTAAGATACAAACAAAACATAATAGACCGATGTGTACCTATGGAGCTCGTTAGTATTAATTTTTTACTACTTACGTGATCCCTGTCACCCCTTTGAATGACATGTGATTTCCTTGTCCATGCCACCACTCCTCTTCAGTTTAAATGAGTTATGACAGCGTTCCATAGTGTGGAAAATCAGGTACGACTTATATGAGTGTCGAAACTATCACAGTAGTAGCTTGACCCTTGGTGTTGGGAAAGGATGCTAGAGTCAAACGTGTGTGCGTTCGCTCCCAAAAGGTTGGATACCGTAATAAGGAAATCGTTAAATGCCTCAAGTTGAGGCAAGTGGTGCCTCCATAAGTTGTATCACCAATCTTGTCAAATAACATTCGTTAATAATGGAAGCTGGGGAGTTTAAAGAGATTAGAATTATCGTACCATACATTCCCTGCAACTTTGATCGATGAAATTTCATGTGTTCTGGATTGCATCCGTTGAGTAGCTGTGACACGTTAAATCTTCCAGACATCCTGTCGCGAGGTGTGAGTGTTCTTTGGCACGTTCTGTGCTCTAGGGAATTATACGCAACAACCAAGTTTATACATCGTTAATGCTGGTCTAGCGAGTCTAACTCTGTTAAAAAATTGTGTCGTAGTTATTTACTCATCTGTAGACATCTAAGTGAATACGTTGTTGCACTATGGGATCCCCCTTAAACAAGGGATGGGGTTTGTGAGGTATTCAGAGTGTCAGGTCCGAGCCCCAACATGTCTGGGACTCTTTCTTATTGGCATCGAGTGTCCCTGAAGATTTAATAGGAGGTACTTGCCTTTTCTCAGAAATAGTGTCAGCATCTCAAGCAGAGGTGGGAGTGGAGAGAAATACGTCTGAAGGATGTATGTTGGGTGTTGTGCCCTCTTAGGAGCAGACATCGTAGAGGAGGGGAAGGCCTAAAAAAATAAGGAAAAAGGAGGAGAAGACCACCTCCCAACTGAGATGAGTGCACACCTATCCGCTGAGGAGTTTATGATGCACACTACCTGGTCAAAGCCTATCGAGACTACCAGTCGAGGAAGTGTGAGACAAAAGGGAAAGGAAAAGATACCAATTTCTCCCGTTGGGAGTCCCATCTAGCAGCTAGAGTGGGCCCAACTTGCCATAGCTGAACTTTACCAAGAAAATAGATAATTGTGGAGATAGTTGGCAGCGAAGAACTAGGAGGTATCGACACCGTAGGGTCACAAAGGAAGCATAGATTTGCACAAGAGACGGCTTCGGGAAGCACAAGATACGATTGTGTAGATGCGCGGGGTGCAGAGGATGTCAGGGAAGGAGAAAAAAGGAAACACTGCAAGGCGCGAGGAGTAGTCCGGGAGAAGGTCCGTGCATAGGAGATACATAATGGGTGGGCTCTTGCTTTGCATTCTCCGAAGTGACGCTTGATATTTTTCTACTTTTTGTTGTAAGGTTTTTCATATTCTCGCTGTCACTGGGCTGGTTAGTCAAGATGTCGATGGTGTTTATTTGTATGTAACCTGAGCTTTGTGGGAGCTTTAATTATATGAAAATTTGAAAGTGTTTTGAATGTATCATGTTCCCTCTTCGTATGTAAATCTACCGTGTTTTTTTTTATCTAAGTTTCTTGCAAATTATGAGCTTTTATAATTATCACTATTCTTAGTTGCTTTGTGAGTTCGTTGATACGTTCCTTTTAAAACTTCTGATGTCAATTGATGTTGACGTGGCGTTACTGACTCGGGGTTATCAAAATATTTTAAAACATAAAATCTAGAACTCAGCTGGTGGGTAAGGATTGCACTTGGGGACTTTGCTCACGTTGAATGCACTAAAAGAGCTAGATACTGCGACTGTCGATGTTGGGATGGCGTCGGGATCGGCATTCAAACTGAAAATTAATGCATCATTTTCTTCGTGAATTATCATTTTTGTGAATCCCCGACGTGGAAATCGTTTCGGGAGTCGGCGATACCACTCCCCTCTTTGCGCGATGCTTACTCTTTCATTTTTCTGTCAAAGCTGAACGAATCGGTCTTTGACGATATATTTAATGTAGTTTATTCACAGAGACGAGAGACCTCCTTCTACCAACGCTGGTGAAGATCGACGCTCGACTGTTTTGAACTTATCAAGCGATTTTTTTCACTTTTAATCTTTCCTGATGCCAAATTTCCTAATCGTGTTGGGGAAAAATTTAGATTGTCGATTTCTTAAGTAGTTGTTAAGTCCCTTTTAAAGTTAAGATGATTCTTTATATGTTCAAGCAGACTTTAAACAATTCAAACATGAAAACATAAAAGATAATCACAGGCAACAGTTTCATATTGAAGTGGAAACAGACAGTGCAAAGGATCAAGTGGTACCCAAAACGTAGAAATGGACATAGACTTTTTTAGGGTGTGTTGACTGCTCAACATGATGCTAAAAATAACTTCCATTCCAAAGATTCATTCATCTGAGTAATAGTAATGACCTTCCATAATCATATAATTTAAGTAGTCATTAAGATAATATATTCTAATAGAATCTCATAATTGAGTTGAATAGATATCTATAAGATATCCATCCAATATATAAGATATAAGATGTCCACAAGGAATTTATAAATATATAAAAGGTAAGATATCCACCAATTTATTTAACAAGTATCTCTTAATATGTATTGTAATATTATCTACGTATCTAACTTATTACTTATTTATTAAAATTCACTAGAGCATAAACCATACACTCTATTAACTTAACATTACTAATTTTTCTACAATTAAATGTAATTCTTTAATAAATTGGAAATTTACTTTTAGAGACCAACTTAGATGTTAAATTATTGTGACTCACCACTTATTCCTAACGACTAAGTGATAAACAAATTTTACCACACATTAGGTAGATCTAATGGAAAGGAAATTTAACACAATCAAGACCAATTACATGACTATAAGGAACATACTAAAATATTGAAATTTAAAGTCAAAAATAAACTCTGGTAGATATATATAGAAAAGATAGTGATCATCTGGAGGTGAAATATATAAGTATATAAAATGTATATAATCAAGTTTCAAATTAACTCACTAACAAATATGTTCTCATTTTAAGAGTTGGAAAAGAACGCCAAACTTGAAATATCGCACCAAATCTATGAGGATTATTGACTGACTGTTAACATCACTCGAAATTTAATAGACGTTACCAAGGATGCACAATCCTATGAAAGAATAATTTCCAAATAGCGTGGTGGATCACATATCGTCGAGAAAATTTTAGGGTGGTTCAATCGAGCAAGGTAATATATTAGAGCATTAGTTGTATCCACCACATAATTTACAATGTCAATAACAACTCAGAGAAGAACCCACAAGTTTGAATAGTTGAAATAAAGAAGACATATCCTAACCAAATGAAAGTGTAGCATAATCAATGACTTAACGTTATATGATTAGTTAAATATATTAGCATAGAACCCAAGATAATAAATTAACTAAAAGAAACATTTACATTCTTAAGAGGACTATGACTCTAGGGAAGGATCACTAGAGTCAAATCCAAATTTTAAGCCAACTTTTTCTTACATAAAATATTCTAAGGAGTCATGAAAACTAAGTGTTAAACTAACCAAGGAAGGATACAGAATGAGAACAATCTATACGCGAGGAAGATCAAGAAATGTTAAGACATAATTAACGCCAATTATCAAATGAGTTGACCAAAGGTTTCAATTATGTCAGTCTTTCTCTCCAGTTCAACTTCCTATAGGAAAAACTCAAAGACACTCTGGATCAATTGGTACGTATGTAAAATAAACCATGACTTACTACTATTTACAATCCAAATACGACCTTCTAGGAACAATTCCTTTGGTAAATCGTTCTGAGTTAGAGTCATGAACAAGGTACACTACTGGTCTGAGAAAAGGACTTGTTGTAAAAACAAATCATGTTCGCCCATAAATCGGTGTAGTGACTTATTTAAGTTTCAATTTCCAGTCCTACATTCAACACTATCAAGTGTAAATAAAATTTGATTAAGAAATTTGAAGTAAAAATTTTGTTGCAAGAACTAACAATGATGAAGATTTAAATTTCGAGGTTTTTAAAGAGAATGAAGGATTTCGTCAGTAACCAAATACATATACGACTATTCATAGATGAAGAATGCATCCTCTTGTTTCTAAATTTTCCCCTTTTCGATATTATTAGAAATCCTTAAGGAAATTGCAGAGAGACTAACTATCAAGTTTAAAAAAAATCATCTACAAATAAAAATATAAATCCATGGTGAATGTCTTCAAAATTTAACTTTTCCTTCCACGTAACTATTAAACCCATATATAGTGTACATAAAATTTTGCAATTTGAATTCAATCTACAAAATATACAAAACATTTTGCAGTCTGTATTCAATCCATCCAATATTTTTTTTTAAATAAAGTTCACAATCACAGGGTCTAACATTCACCCAAGAACTCAAATTTGTTCAAAATTATACACTAGAGGTAAGTTGCACAAATCCAAGAACTCATCCAATACTTATTAGATGATCAAAACACTACATAATCTCTCGAATTACATTACAATATGCAATAAAAATTAATGGAATATTTAATAACAATAACTTAACCAAAAATTAAAATATCGTAGCCGTAAGGACATAGATTCGTATGGTGGTTCTTCAATCCCGAATCCTGTGCACATCCTCCGCCTGCTAATCTTTTGTAATATCCCTAGGCCGAACCCAATGGTAATGTAAATGAAAATGTACTTAAGTTGGTGAGTTGTTTGATATCATTTTTGTATGCACCTTTCATGGCATAGTGCATGCATGTACTGCGCAGTAAATGAGGAAGTGTGCACATTCTAGGATACCGTGTGCAACAACTTAAGTGCACACGATTTTGAGGCCAATGAACCTTTGTGTATATGTCGTGTTTTATAGGCTGGTGAGCCAATTTTGTGATTATTAGGTCGGAGAGCCTAGATGTTAAAGGTCAATGTGCCTACTTTTGTATATGTCTCAACATTAAAATAAAATACATCATTGCACGCAAATCGACCATGATAAAAGAGTATGGGGGACTAAACTCCACTAGTTAGGGAAAGGGTGGGAGATAAAATTTAAGGAAAAGGGGCTAAACCAGGGAGCTTAAGCCAAAAAGGAATATTATATTAATATTTCTCAAAGTATAAAGTATGGATAATTATTTTATCCTAAGTTCTAAAGATGGGGCAAGTGGACCAAAGTAGCTCCCAACATGACAAGTGTCAAGTTGGAGACATGCATACATATTGTTTGGACTTGGTTCATTTCCCATCATTTTTTCCATCATTCCTCCCATCATTCAGTCATCCAGTCAATCATCCATGAGCATTCACACACTCATTGAGCTATCTTCCGTACCTGCATGTCACTGTACTTGAACCTGTATCCATATCCATACTTGTTTGTGTAGTAGGTTAGATTGGGAGTTAGACTGAAGAAGTGGGTTGTTAGGCTCGTGGGATATTGAAGAGGCAGGTTGTCAGGCCCATGAAAAATTCCTCTATGGGTGAGAGAATTGTTGGGAATTGATTTCCCGAAGGTGATAAACTACAGCTACAAGGCTCTAAGACTTCTTGTTTGTCCTATTGCTAAAGCCTAGAAAAGAAGTGGAGTAGTTGAAGGACTGTTGAGCAGAGAAGGGGCACACTTCCTTGGGTGGGATAGGCATGTGGGGAATGAGGGGATGTAGGATGTTAGTTTGAGTGGGCACCTATGACAGAGTCTTTCCTGTTGTCTATGAGCCATTAGCTTGGTTAGGAATCCTTTTACCTGGGTGGAGTTTAGTCCCAGCTCGGGGGTGACCCACTACTGAGAGTGATGAGAAGTGTGGTTTAATTCTAGGAGGTTCATGGAAGGTGATATTCTTACCAAGACAAGTGTCAACTGTGTGATAAATTTACATGCTGCATTATTATTTACGTGTTTATTTTTGTGTGTTTATCCTATGTGTGGTTATAACTGTCTTTAAAGTTATGGGTATTTCCTGTATATGATGCATGTATGTGTTTACTATTATTTCAGTATCAATCCGTGCAATTATAGAATTCATTTGTCTGTTTACGTTTTATATATAAATTTCTGCAACAGTTCTGTGTGTATATGTTTTAATTGCATGTAGTTCAAAAAATTTATGTGGCATAGCTCAGTTGGATGTTGGGTATCTTACAATATGTTCCACAGAGAGAAAGAAAACATTCTCTGGAGTAGCATGGCCTGAAATGGGTGGTCGGGGATATTACAATATGGTATCAAATCTTCAATTTTCAAAAATGAGCTTGAATGGGCCGAGCAAGTTGAGTTGAAGAGAAATTTTATAGAGGACTGATTTTGAAGTGGACAAATTTCAAGTCACAGAGTGTCCATGGTAAAGTTTAGAAGCAACAATGCGGAATTGGGAAAAAACCCAAAATTATGTTGTTAAATTCATGGGAAAATGGAGAAATTTGGCCAAGTGGTGAGATATTCCTGATTTAATATCTGTTGTAGAAATTCGGACCTAGAATGGGTCGAATTTGAATTTACAGTGAAGCCATGATAGATGGAGCAATCTTAGTAATTAAAATTCTCAATTCGTGAATTGATTTTGGGAAAAATTTGTTCCATAAATGTCAACCCACAATGATTTGTTGTTACAGAGGTTGAATTGGTGTTATCGGGGTGAAATTGAAATTTTTTTATAGTTGTAGAATGTCTATGGTAAATTGGGGAAAAAGTTAGAAAAAAAATCCATAATTTCTGCAGTGGAATTCAAGAGGAATTGATGCACAATAAAAATCATGTGATATGTAAAAATTGGGCACTACACGGAAAAATATTGGCGTGCTGGTGCGCATGCTAAATTTTTGCGCCAATCAGAAAAATGTTGGTGTGTGGGTGTGTGCACTAAATTTTGGTGTCGCACGGAAAAATTGTTTGAAAACATAGGTATTCCAATAGAGGACAAACACCTTCAGTAACCACTCACATAACCAGATCAAAGATCAACACACCGATGTTTTCACATGGTAAAACCCCTACGGGGAAACATTCACGACCCTAGCCAACAAAACCACTTGGAGCAATTTATTAATGCAAAAGAAAAATATTATAGAGAGATTTTACAAGATAGTTTCTCACAATCAATCATCGACAAATGACCCTACATGCTCTTTAAATATAGATCATGGACCAATCAAGTTTTAAGTCATGAATCAATGGTCATTAAGATCGAGGAGAGTATGAACCGTCAAATCACTCTATGTTGGGAACATATCGTGATCGTCAGATTTCCTAACTACAAATGAATACTAATGCATACTAAAGAAACACACTAAGAAACACACTTTTACCTAACGACACATTAGACCAAGTAGATCTTAACTAACTCGTATGTGTCTAAATATCCTAACGTCCCCCATTAAGAACAACTTGGGATAGGATTGAAGGATTTACAATGGTGACACAATAGGAGAAGGAAGGAGGCATTAGAGCCTATCCCCCCTTAATGACAACTTCCTAAACTCCTTCCATAGATCGAAGTTTTGAAAACTTCACTTCTATAAGAGACCTTGTGAAAATGTCTGCAACTTGATATTCTATAGGGAAAAGGAGCACTTCAACAACTTGATCATGAATGAGATTTCTGATGAAGTGCATGTGTAGCTCGATGTGTTTTCTATGCTGATGTTGAACTGAGTCTTTGGTGAGCTTTATGGCACTCTAATTGTCGCACCAAAGTCTGGTCGGATGCTGCTTCTAGAATCCAAACTTTGAAAGGATCTGTCGAAGCCACAAGGCTTCCTGACTTGCATTTACCGCTGCTTGGTACTCTGCTTCTGCTGAATAAAGTGCAATGGAATGTTGTTTCTTACAGGCCTAAGTGATTGGTCCTAAACCAAGGATGAGTATATAACCTTTAGTAGACTTCTAATCATCAAATTCGCCATCCCAATCTGAATTAGTGAAACCAACTAATAAAGAAGTCCACCCTGAACTATAATTTATCTCGAACTTAACTGTACCACAGACATAGCGAAGTATCCTTTTAGATTTTTTCCAATGGCTTTCATGGGGTGTTTGCATATATCGGGAAACAATACCAACAACAAAGGAAATATCAGGATGGGTATGAGTCAGGTATATGAGGCTACCAACTAACGGACGGTACAGGGTGGCATCAACTTCGGGAGAAGTACAGGTGGCAGCAAGATTGACTCCAGACTAGAAGGGAGAAGGGGTTGGTTTACAATCGTCCATGTGAAAGCGACAAAAAAGGTCACAAGCATACTTAGACTGGGAAAGAAAAATTCCTGCATTGGTTTGAAAAACTTGGAGGCCAAGGAAATAGTGCAAAAATCCTAAGTCTGTCATTTCAAATTTCTTCTTAAGGCTGGTTTTCACATGGTTTAAAAGTTTTGAGTCACTACCAGTAAGGATAAGGTCATCAACATAAAGGACAAGGATTATGAGATGGCTTCCTACTTTCTTGGTATAGACATTAGGATCAGAATGGCATCTACAGAATCTAGTGGCAATAATAAATCTTTCCATTTTAGCATACCAAGCTCGAGGAGCTTGCTTGAGACCATAAAGATATTTCTTAAGGCGAAAAACAAGGCTAGAGTCATTCTGTACATAGGCAGGAGGTTGTTCTATGTAGATTTATTCTTGCAAATCTCCTTGCAAGAAGGCAGATTTAACATCCATCTGATGGAGCTCCCATTTATGTGAGGCAACAAGGGAAAGAACAAGTCGGATGGAATTCATTTTGGCTATAATGGAAAATGTTTCATTATAGTCAATTCCCTCAGATTGGGAAAATCCTTTGGAAACTACTTGAGCCTTGTGTCTTTCAACACATCTGATGCATACTTAGTTCTATAGACCCGTTTACATTTGACAAATTTTCTTCCTTTTGGAAGAGGTACAAGATCCCAAGTATCATTTTCCATTAAAGAACAATACTCTTCATTCATTGTTGTATCCCAATCCGTATGACCTAAAGCTTCTGCAAATGTCTCTGGATCATGAGTTTCTGAAACTCGAGCCAGAAGAGAAGAGGCTCGCTAGAACTGTGAACGTGTCTGAAGCCGATCTGAAGGATCACCAAAAATATCACCAGCTGCTTCTCGTGTTGAACGGACCCATCTAGGAAGCAGTGGAGCTGGTGCTGGTTCATGGTCAAAGGAATGATCTAGAGGAAGGTGAGCAGGCGGAGGTGGATTTTCATCCTCATTGTCATCATCTAAAGAAGAAACTAGAATAGAAGAAGGCACAAACGTCGAAGATGGCTCGCAGGCCAAAGAAGGCACAAATGTCGAATTAGACTCGCAGGCTAAGAGATTTTCATCAAATTTAACATCTCTTCTAATAATAATTTCATTACAATGTGTTTGAAGAAGTCTATAACCTTTGACATCTTCAGAATAACCAACAAATATACACTTCTCACTTTTAGGCCGCAATGCTTTCATTTTCTCATCAAGAATGCAAGCCCATGCTATACTGCCAAATACATGGAAGTGACTTACATTTAGTTTAATTTTAGTCCAAGCTTCTTCTGGTGTTATATTTTTAAGAGTCTTTTTGGGAGTGTGATTTACTATGTAATTTGCACAGTTGATGGCTATCGCCCAATACTTTAGACTTAATCCCTTAGATTGGATCATACAACTAGCCATTTCTTTTAATGTGTGATTCTTTCTCTCAACAACACCATTTTGTTGTGGTGTATATGGAACAATGTGTTGCATTTGGATTCCCTATGTAGTGCAGTAACTTGTAAAATTATTGTTCACATATTCACCTCCATTATCTGTTCTTAACCTTTGAATTTGATGTCCAAATTGTTTTTCTACAAGGGCCTTGTAGGCCAAAAAATTGTCAAAAACTTTGTTCTTAAGTTTTAAGAAGTAAACCCAAGTACGTCTGGAAAATTCATCAATGAAAGTTAAGAAATATTTGCATCCAGAGAAAGAAGGAGAAGAAAGTGGACCACGTAAATCGCTGTGAACAAGCTGCAAAGGACCCAATGTGTGCCAAGAGGCACGTTTTTCAAAATTGTCCTGATGATGTTTGTCGAGAACAGAACCGACACAAACACCATATCTGCACGAAACAAGAGGAAGACTAATCACCATATGTTGATTACATAGTTGCTACAATGAGCGATAGTTTAGATGACCAAACTGCTCATGCCAAATTTTGCTCAAGTCATCGCTATGAGCAACAAAAACTGATGAAAAAATTGATGACCCAAAGTTGTCAAACTTGTACAACTTGGTAATATCATCAACAATTCCAATTGAAAGAACATTCTTAGGATCTTTTAGATCCTTGATTACAACTTCGTGAGGTGAAAACTCTACGATTTTACCTTCACCTGAATGAGTGATTTGATATACTGATAGAAGGTTACAAGAAATACTTGGAACACATAATGCATCATTGAAATGACCATTTTCTACTTGAATTGTTCTAGATCCTTCAACACTAAGAGATCTATCATCAACAACAAATATTTTCTTGGTGGTACATTCATTTAGAGTAGAAAATATGTCTCTATCCTTAGCCATATGATAATATGCTCCAGAATCAATAAGCCACTCATTAGAAGTAGAAGTAGAAGTTGTATTGAAGGAGAAACCAGAAGTTGAAAGTGCATGTCCATGAGAATAAGAAGAATAAGTAGAATAAATATTGATGTTGTGCGTCTTCATCACTGCTTCCAAAGTTGCCATCTTCTTGAAAAATTTGGACTCATCATGACCATCTTTATTACAAAAGTTGCAATGTCTATTAGTCTTCTTACTTTTATATTTTTCTCCTTTATCACCATTAGGAGTGGAAGCTATCTGAGTGGGTTTGGGACCCTTATATTGCTTGTTGTTATGACAAGGATGTTGCTTCTTAGGATTTTTGGGTTTATCTTTTTGATGGACAACTAAGGCTTTGTTGGAGGTACCTGCAATGATTATCACTCCAAGTTGTACTAGCTTATCTTGCTCTCTAATCAAAGCATCACAAAAGTTCTCAAGAGTGGGTTTTTGATAAGTTGTCCCTAGAGCCTCTTGCATGGCATAAAAGGTAGATACAAACACAAAATATGTACTACCTAGCTTAGAAAGAATAAGATAGATGCAACGATCTTCATCTATATTTATCTTACATTCTTCACATAAAGTTCTGAGTGTTTTAAACTTAGATAGATAATCTTCAATGAAAGAAAATCCACTTGGACTTAAAGTTAGTACTTGATTTTCTAATTGTTGTGCTCAAATAATATTGTGTTTACCAAACACAGATTCAATATTTTCCCAAGCTTCTTTGGGTTTATCAATTGTTTGAAGGTGGAACCTTAAATTAGGAGAGATGGAAATTATGATTAATCCACGTTCTTCATCATTCCTATTATCCCATTTAGATTTCTTATCAGCATCAGTGGGTGTTGTTTCCTTTCCCAATGTAATCTGGTACAAGCCTTTACTTCTTAATAAATCCTCCATATGGGATTTCCATTGGAAGTAGTTGGTGATGGTAAGTAAGAGATTACTTGTAGAAGACATATTAAATATGCATATAATATGGATTTAAAAACTGAAATTGATGATCTGAATGGGAATATCTCGAAAAATTATGTGGTTTTAAAAACAATGACACTTAAAACGGACTTCGGATGTGAGAGTTATGCCCTTTTAAAAAAAAACATAAATGGTAACAGGACCATGTGGTGGTGTAAGTTGCTTTATGAAGTGACCCACTTTTATAAAGAGAAGTGGGGATCACTTTTACAATGAAGTTACTTCATGAAAAATAAATAACTCTAAAATAAAATATTAAATCTACTTATAGTGATTCACTTTTATACTTGAAGTGAAATACACTTTACAATTCTAGCATGAACTTTTTCAAAAAAAGTAACAAAAGAGAGACTTGAACTCAAGACCTCTTACTTAATAATGAAAATTTTAACCAAATGGTCTAGAAAAACATATTGTAATGTTCAGAAGGAGGATTATTGTTGTTGTTGTTGTTACTGTTGAAAGTGTGCTAAAAAAAACTCTTTTCACAGAAGAAAAATATTTCTCTTCTCGACGACAACAAGGGTTAGATCTCGGTTATCTTACACGGAAGATGCACATTTTCCTATCTATTTCTGATTTTCCGAGATCACACAGGGCGTGGGGAAAAGAACATACACAGATCTAAAAGAGTAGCAACCCGGAAATAAATAATATAAAACCGAAATAAACCAAAGTACTACTCTGCAAAAATTAAAAAAATGCGTATTCAATCTTTATACCTCCGGATCTGATTTTAATGGTCATATCTTGGGAAAATGGAAACCTTTTTGAGTGAAACGAAAAGTGTTCCTAAATGAAACAAGTGCTCCGAACGCAGTGAAATGAGATTTTACAAGAGAATTTCTCACAATCGATCATCGGCAAATGACCCTCCATGCTCTTTAAATAAAGATCATGGACCAATCGGGTGTTAATCCACGGATCAATGGTTGTTAAGATTGAGGAGAGTATGAACTGTCGAATCACTCTATGTCTGGAACATATCGTGACCGTCAGATTTCCTAACTACAAATGCATACTAAAGAAACACACTAAGAAACAAACTTTTACCTAACAAGATATTAGACCAAGTAGATCTTAACTAACTCCCAAGTGTCTAAATATCCTAACAAAAATGTTGGTGTGCAGGTGCATGCGCTAAATTTTGGCTCCACGCAAAAAAATGTTGATGTGCGGGTGTGTGTGCTAAATTTTGGCGACGCGCAGAAAAACGCTGGTGTGCAGGTGCGTGCGCTAAATTTATCATTGAACAATGTGAATATGCATAATAAGGTGTGCGCAGTGTGCACACACATAATAATGGTGCATGTGGTGTGCACAGTATTGGTAGAACACAGAGGAATTTTGTTGGTGTGCCCGCAATATGGGTATATGTTGTCGTGTGACAGTTTAGTTAATGGTACACACAGAGTATTGGTGCATAGTGGAGGCATACTAAAACTTGGCATGGAGCAGCGCGTAAAGTAAAAAGTGTGCAGAATATCAGTGTGGGATACAAAAAATGCACGCAACAGGTAATAGTGCAAGAACCAAAACTGTGCGGGATGAATATTGGTGCGCGACACAAAAGTAGTGCACACCAATTATTGGCGCGACAAAGAAGTGATGCACAATGGTTATAGGTGCGCGGAGCACGAATTATCTTGTGGTGTTGCTTTGCATGCTAAATATGGGTGTACAGGTTGAAATTTGTGTGCGTGAAGTCGTCTGGAGGGTGAACAACAACAGAAAACCAACGACTTTATGCGACAGTTTATATCATTTGAACGTCATCTTTTTGCATTGCATTTTTGAGGCCCTTAAGAGCATTTTTAGAAATGCAAGAACCACGAGAATAGACCATACCAAGGTACACTATGTATCTGCAGCTCAAGTAAAATAGCTCTGAGAGATCTTTCTAATGGTGTAAATTGTTCGTCAAACAGAGCTTCTATGATAAAGTTACAGGACAAACAATGGAGGGTAAATTTTAAGACCCAACTAACTTCAAAGAGCCATAACTTTCTGCTCCGGGATTAGATTGAGACGTAGGAGCAGTCAATGGAAATATATTGAACCATAGAAGACATTCCTAGATATGAATTAAATTTCTGGGCATGTTAAAAATGTTTAATATGGAAAAGAAGGTACCTGTAGCATTCCAAACCAAAAACATGAATTGGCCTAGAACTTCAGCTGGTTGTAACTAGCAGCCTGGAACCCAGAAAACGGTGAAACTTGGATAGAGTGTCCAGAATATGTATATGAAGAAACCCAATTGAGATACTACGAAAAATCCGATGGAGTGGGTACAAATATGCATAATTATAGCACAGAGTTGCACCAAGTTGAAGTGTGAACAAAAAAATTAATGGGCAGTTTTCAAATAACCATAACTTTTCGCTCAAGACTCGGAATTGAGAATGGGAGTAGGCGTTGGAAAGGTGTTGGACAATGGAATCTAAATATACACCCAAAAAATTGATCTAGGCATTAAATTTTCCAGAAAATTAGAAGAAATAATTCTGATATATTATTGAACTAGAATGGTTCATATTTTTTCATGAAATTGTTGAGTCAGTTAGCCTAACAAAGTTTTGTTGGCTTCACATTTTGCAGAGTTAACAACAACTAGATCATATCAGGATCAACAAAGAGTCCAAATAAATGGAATATGCACAAGAAAATTATAGCCAGGAAGATGAAATCAGAGGGATGGATGTCCATTTGGGCATTAAAGGAACAAACTCCAATGTACATGGAGAAGGAAGGGATGAAAACATGAATATGGTAGAGACCATTAAAAATTTGCAGAAGGATGAGAGCCATGGAGAAGCATGATGACTTCAACATGAAGTTAATGTAGATCTTGAACATAATAGAAAAGAAATTGGATAAGGATAGTGGCTCAAGCAAATCAGAAATTCATAGGTCTCATGATGAGAAAAGAAGAACAAGAAGTGTTAGCAGACATCACCATCACTCCCCGAGGAATTCCAATAAGAGGGCACACAGTAGCTCAAGTCCATCCCATGTCAGGAAGCATAAGAGGTCTGGGGTGGATGAGCTATGAGGAGAAATGAACAAAATCAAGCCTCCTACATTTGATGGTGAGCACAAGAAGGATGAAGATGCAGAGACATGGCTGCTAGGCATAAGGAAGTATTTTCAATAGCATAATTATTGATATCATGCAGAGGGTAGGATTTCCATCTATCAACTCAATGGAAAGGCATCCATGTGGTGGGATGAACTTGTGCAGGTGAAACACATTAAAGAGAAAAGTGTTACTTGGAGGTAATTCAAGAAGTATTTTGAGAAGAAATACTTGACTAAGAGATACTATGACAAGAAAATGAAAGATTTCTTTGAACTCAAGCTTGGGAGTATGACCATATATGAATATGAAAGAAGGTTTTTATAACTGCTAAAGTATGTTTCCTTCATCAAGGATGAGACAGTTAATATTCAAAGGTATTTGTGTGGATTGCCACCATTCATTGGTGGAAAAATACAATATGATGATCCCAAGACATTGGAGGAGACCATAAGGCGAGCTAAATGTCTTTATAATTAGCAAAAATAAAGGCCAACATTACAAAAATCTTAGGAAGACAAAAAAAAATTCAATAAAGATCAGAGGAAGAAGGGAACTTAGCCACCATTCTTTAGAAATATTACTCAGGGAAAGACAACTTCTAGAGAACCTAGAATGATTGAGATAGGAGGTCAAAGGCCAAGGCAACCACCTATACAATGTTGGGGTTGTAAAGGAGATCATATGTTCAGAGATTTCCCTCACAAAGGTGAAAAATTGAGGACTGTTCCCAATGTACAACAAGATGAAACAATGGAGGACATGGGCATAAATGTACCAAGGATATATGAAACCCTGGATAGCAAGCAAGAAGAGTATCAGTTAGATATGATTGAAGTGGAAGGTATGATCAACAACCAAACCATTTCTATTTTAATTGATTCAAGAGCTAGTCATATTTATATAGATCCTAAGATGGTGGAAAGTTTTCATTTTCCAAGAAGCAAGCATGGAAAATATTGGTTGGTGCAGCTGGCTACCAGAGCCAAAAGAAAAGTTAATGAGATGGTTAAGTCATGTCTTATGGACATGAATGGATTGAACACCAGGGCAGATTTGAGCATATTTCCTTTAGGTTCCTATGTCTGTCTAATTGGGATGAATTGGTTGGACCAACATCATGCTATTCTAGACTGTCATAACAAGATATTTACTTGCTTGGATGAGGAAGGGATCCTAAGGAGAGTGCAGGGAATTCCCAGGGCAGTAACCATCAGATAAATTTCAGAATTGCAGCTAAAGAGATGTTACAGAAAAGGGTGTCAAATATTTGCAGCGCAAATGGAAGAGACACCTAAATATAAGGTGAAAAATTTGGAATATTTGCAGTCCTAAAAGAGTTTGAAGATGTTTTCAAGGAGATAACAAGACTACCCCCAAAGAGAGATATTGATTTCTCTATAAATTTAATGTCTGGAGTAGCTCTAGTGTCAAAGAATCCTTACAGAATGAGTACACCATAGTTGAAGGAGTTGCAAATGAAGCTTGAAGAAATTCTCAAGAAGGGGTATATATGACCAAGTGGGTCACCTTGGGGTACCCCAATCTTGTTCATGAAGAAGAAATATGGGACATTAAGATTGTGTATTGATTTCAGACAACTGAATAAATTTACTGTAAAGAACAAGTATCCTCTGCCAAGGATTGACGATCTCTTTGATCAATTGAAGGATGAAAATATATTTTCAAAGATAGATCTCAGGTCAGGATACCATCAAGTAAGGATTAAAGAGAAATATATCAGCAAGACCACCTTCAGGACAAGGTATGGTCATTATGAGTTCACAATGGTGCCATTTGGGTTGTCAAATACATCAGTTGTTTTCATGTGCTTAATGAATGGTGTTTTACGAGAATATTTAGACAAGTTTGTCATTGTCTTTCTAGATGACATTCTTATATATTTTAATTTAGAAGAAGAGCATGATCATCATTTGAGAATGGTGTTGCAAGTATTAAGGGATCATCAGTTGTATGCCAAGCTGGGCAAGTGCTCATTTTATCAGAAGCAAATTCATTATTTGGGACATATCATTTCAGAGGATGGGACAATAGTGGATATTGAGAAGATACGATCCATTAGAGAATGATCAGTGCCAAAGAATGTGACATAGGTCATATCATTCATGGGACTTTCAAGCTACTATAGAATATTTGTTGAAGGATTCTCAAATATTGCACACCCAATCACTTTCTTACAAAAGAAGGGTGTGAAGTTTCAGTGGACATTGGATTGTGAAAATAGTTTCCAACACTTGAAACAATTATTAACTAGTTCTCCAATACTAAGGATTGCAGACCCAAATGAAGACTTCAATTGTATGCACAAATGCATGTAAAGAAGGACTTGGTGGAGTCCTTAGTCAAAATGGGGTTTGTTATATGTTATGAATCAAGGAAGTTGAAGGAGCATGAAAGACACTATGCCACTTATGATTTGGAGTTGGTAGCCATATTGCATGCCTTGAGGAAATGGAGACACTACCTCATGGGGAAAATGTTTGAGCTAAGAACAAACCATAATGGTCTGAAATATTTATTTGTTCAACCAACTCTAAATGCTAGTAAAAGCAGATGGTTAGAATTTCTAAGTGAATATGATTTTGATATAAAGTATATCAAGGGGAAAGATAACATAGTGGTTGATGCACTCAGCAAAAGAGTGCATGAATTGCATGCTACATACATTAGCATGTACCAATAAGATTTGAAACCCATACTTTTAGAGGCTACAAAATT
This sequence comes from Picea engelmannii, assembly GCA_009831015.1. NCBI lineage: Eukaryota > Viridiplantae > Streptophyta > Pinopsida > Pinales > Pinaceae > Picea > Picea engelmannii. Next base: position 1,619,884 of record ML781538.1, read on the forward strand.
AGATTTGCAATACAAGGAATTAGTGGAAAAATTATAGCAAGGTAATTTGCAACAAAAAATTGAAGAATACAAGCTAGATAATGAAGAAATTCTCATGTATAGGAACATAATTTATGTACCAAATTCCTAGGAATTGAAAAATATGATATTGAGGGAAATACATAATGTACCTTATGCTAGGCACCCAGGTTATCAGAAATCTATTGCAGCTATCAAGAGGCAATATTATTGACCAAGCATGAAGAAAGAGGTTGTTGATTTTATTGCCAAATGTTTGGAATGTCAAAAGGTAAAGGTTGAGCATAGACACCCATTTGGTTTGCTATAGACATTACCCATTTCTTAGTGGAAATGGGAAGTTGTAACAATGTATTTCATCAACAAACTGCCCAAAACAAACAAGAAACATGATTCTATCATGGTAGGGGTAGATAAGATTACTAAAGTTGCCCATTTAATTCAAGTTAAGCTCACTCACAAGGCAACCAACATTTTTTATGTTTATATTAGAGAAATTTCTTGATTACATGGCATACCCAAGACAATTGTGTCTGACAGAGATCCAAAATTTACCTCAAAATTTTGGAAAGGATTATTTAATGGATTTGGAACAAATTTGAATTTTAGTACAACTTATCATCTAGAATCAGATGGACAAATAGAGAGGGTGAATCAAGTGATTCAAGATATGTTGATGATGTATGTGATGGATAAACCATCAAAATGGGAAGACTACCTACACTTGATAGAGTTTGCTTATAACAATGGGTACTGTTATCATGTAGTTTGTAGTTAGGAGTAAAGGATATAAGGTAGAAGGAAAAAATGGCATAACAAGAACCTATCCCACCCAATGTCACCATGATGGGTAGGTTATTTCTCTTTAGGGAGGTTAAGCTGAGGGGAGACATCCCCGGTAACCAGGGGTTT
>ML781538.1:1638374-1671469 GCA_009831015.1 Picea engelmannii
AGGACCCATCAACCCTCCATCCAATCAAAAAGTTTATATACTGGTCTGCACAGACTACATGACTAAATGGGTGGAAGCCAAGGCACTCCACAGAGTGACTGAAGAAGCAGTTATAGATTTCTTATTTAAAGACATCTTCACCAAATTTGGAATGCCAAGAGAATTAGTTACAGATGGAGGACCTCCTTTCTCTTCTCATGGGTTCAAATCCACCCTTCAGAAATATCATATTCAGCAGAGAATGACTACAGCATACCACCCCCAAGCCAATGGACAGGTGGAAAGCACAAACAAAGTAATAGAAGCCATTCTCATAAAAACAGTGAAGGAAAGTAGAAATGATTGGTCCTACAGGCTCCTTGAAGCACTATGGGCCTACAGAACTACCTGGAGAAATACTACAGGATTTTCTCCCTATGAATTAGTCTATGGAAAGAGTGTTGTTTTTCCTGTGGAATTTGAAATAAAAACCTTAAGGACTGCTTTAGCTGTCAACCTTGATCTAACCAATGCACAGACAGCCAGGTTGCAACAGCTTAATGAACTAGAGCAGAAAATACTAGATTCCATTCATCAAACAACCATAATTCAGCAGCAAAGATCACAATGGCATGACAAAAATATCAAGAACAAGTAGTTCCAAAAAGGTAATTGGGCCCTACTGTATGATTCCCGGTTCAAATAATTTCAAGGGAAACTGTGTACAAGATGGCTTGGACCTTACGAAGTAGACACAATTTTTCCCAATGGAACAGTAAGGCTCCTCACAATCGATGACTCCAGAACTCCGTTACTTGTAAATGGTCATCGGCTCCGTCTGTACCAGCAACCTATCTCTAAAGAAGATTTTAAGGCCACATGCATGGCAGACGCCCATTTTCTCTTCATCGAGGGGGTTTCTACCCCTAATAGCAATTAATTCTTTTAAGTTAATTTTCTTTAGTATTAGATTAGATTAGATTATGTTTACTAATAATCCCTGTCAAGCAATACCATGCTACAATCAATCTTTGCAGATTCCCGATCGAAGCACAGCCACTATAAAAGGACGATCCCACTTAAAAGAGACAAGCTTTCACGATACTGAAACACCACCGTTCAACACTCTTGACTTGCTTTTGATGCTGAACCACCACCGTTCCTTACTTTTGAATTTTCTCTGTTGTCGAAACACCACTGTCAGCAATTCGCCCCCTTTCCTTCATTAGTGAAACACCAAACTCACACCTTTTTCCCCCATCACGGCTCGACAACCTTTTTGCCACCTTTTCCCATTCCCTCACCATCCTTCATCGATGAAACAACTCCGTCCAGCAATTGTTTCGCCTTTCCCCTTCTGATGCTGAAACACCACTGTTCAGCAATGTTGACTTTTTCCCCGATGCTGAAACACCACTGTTCAACACCTTTTTTTCTTCCCACTCCCAAAACACTACAGTCCATCATTTCCTCACCATCCTTCATCGACGAAACAACTCCGTCCAGCAATTGTTTCGCCTTTTCCCGTTGCTGAAACACCATTGTCAGCAACCCTTCATCATTTTCTCCGATGCTGAAACACCACTACTCAACACTTTCGAATTTTTCTCCGATGTTGAAACACCACTGTTCAGCACTTTTGACTTTCTTCTGATGCTGAAACACCACCGTTCAACACTTTTGAATTTCTTCCGATGCCGAAACACCATTGTTCAACACTTTCAACTTCTTCTCGACACTGAAACACCATCGTTCAACACTTTTGACTTTCTTCCGATACTGAAACACCATTCCTCAGCAGTTCTTCATCTACAACAATTGTTTTGTTCTTCTCTGTTGCTGAAACACCCGTCTTTCACCATCGTCTGTCAGCAAACTTCTACGCCCTCAGATTATAATTCGTCCTCCTAGTCAGCAAACCCTCGACACAATTTATCTATTAGATCAAAGGTCTCCGCCACGACAGGACTACCATGGATAGGCATCATATCTTGTTGGCAGAACAAATCAAACGGTAAGGCGAGGTACGTAAATATTATGTAATTCAGTTAGGCTATAGTTAATGAGAAAGATTCTAAGTCATTATGACCATTCAAGTGCAATCATTACTAATCGCACTTGAAGGGAGGGGAAGTACACATCAAATCTGCGATACCATCATTTCACCCGATTTCACCGCTGCCATCCCTATTTCACCACCCTTTCACGCATTTAACCACTATTCCTGCATAAGTCGCTCGGAAAACTCACTTTGGGCCAGAGCTGATACACAAACTCTCGATGCTGTATCTTACTAAGCTAGTAGCCATGGGAGGAGCTGTCATACGAAATGAGCCTGCCACCACAGCGTTGCTCGAACACTATCCAGCAGCGTATCAAATCTTCCAGCAGGCAGGGTGGCTTAATTACTTCCGTAGACTTCAAGGATATAATGAACAACAAGTCTTACAGTTCACCCGAAATCTCCATGAGGACCATTCTGTCGTCGCAGGCGTCCAAATATCTGTAACAGAAGAAGACATATCAGAGGTCTCAGGCCTCCCCATCGACGACACTCGAAAGTTCAGCCAAAAGCATATCATCGGGAATGTTCAGCAGAGCTTCTTCCTGCCCGGGGAACGAATTGAATTGAAGGGCAGGGGTGTTCAGCTCAGCTCACTGCCACCCCCGTGGCCGGAGGTCGCCAGATTCATCAAGCACTACCTGACTCGCGAAGGTCGATATCAGGTAGTCTATCAGCATGACTTCCTTTTGCTTTCTCATTTAAGGAATAACAGACGGGTCAATATTCCCTATTACTTGCTGGGTTGTTTGAAGAATATGGCACATTACTGTAGAAAGGCCAAAGATCCAACCCTGTGACTTACTCACCACCGTCTTGTTCAATTACTCATCCACAGGGGTTTTGACCAACAAAACCATCCACTAAATAACCCACCCATCAACCCTCAACCAGCTATCGAAATTCCCCAGGAGCAGCAACCACAAAACCCCCCAGACTTCCCCGAAGTACCCAATAGCCCGCCCACAGAACCAACCAGTCCCCCTACCATACCAAATCCGCCGCATACCGTACCAGAGTCATCCACTCTCGCCCTTCATATTCTCAGTGATGACTCTGAACCAAATAATTTCTCTTACCCCATCATTGAAGAAAGGCCTTCACGAAAACGAAAACAAGCTCCTCTTTTTCCACCCTTCTTTCGGAAAAAGCGAACAAGAGCCTCCGCAAGGCCACCCTTTAGTACCACTACCCTAGATCCCCCATTGATTCGACTGATACCCCATACACCTCCAACCTCCCCCATCCCGGGATCTTTGCCTATTCCAACCTTAGTGGCTGAAACACAAGAACCAGCCACTGATATTGAGTTACAGGAACCAGATGCCCAGACATCATTTGTTTCAAATAAAGTAGCTAAAAAACAACTAGCTACCCATCCAGTGGCTGAAACACAAGAACCAACCACTGATATTGAAATTGAGGAATCTGAGACCCCGAATGCTGCAACACTACCCTCCTCAAATAAAGTAGCTGAAACAAAACCAACTACCCATCCAGTGGCTGAAACACAAGAACCAGCCACTGATATTGAAATTGAATTACAGGAATCAGAGACTCCGAATGCTGCAACAATACCCTCCTCAAGCAAAGTAGTTGAAAAACCAGCTACCCATTCAGTGGCTGAAACACAAGAACCATCCACTGACATTGACATTGAGATTCAGGAATCAGAGGTCGAGGGTGCTGAAACACTACTCTCCTTACACCAAGAGGCTGAAACACAAGCATCAGTTGCCATTCCTGTAGCTGCTCCACAAGAACCATCTCATGAGGTTATGACTGCCACACAAGAACCAGTCATCTCTCAATCCAAGCAAACAATGGCCGATGTCTTGGAAGAAAACAAGTTTTTAAAGTCTCAATTGGAAGCATATCAGCAAGAATTAGCCAAGGCAAGGGAAGCATATGAAAAAGAACTAAATTTGTACACCTTAGCCCGAACAACAACCTTCTCAGAGGAGACTACAGAGAGCGTGTGTAAAGAATACATGTGTTGCCAATGTGGCGATGTTTACCATCAGGCAGGCTATAAGGTGATTCAAGTCCCAGTGCCAGGGGCAACCCCTACTCCTTCACCTTTTGAAGTCAAGGAAGAACCTGCTGCAACACAAGAACCAGCAGGCCCTAGCAAGCTCAAAACTGAGCCTGCTGCAACACAAGAACCAACATTCCCTAGCAAGCTCAAGACTTAACCTGCTGCAACACAATAACCAGCAGGCCCTCCCAGGCTTAAGACTGAGCCCTGCATTGCAACAAAAGAATCCCCTACCTTTGTCAACAAGGTTGTATAGACATTACCCATGGAGGAATTTACGCCTCTTAACCAGATCAATCTCTCCACTTCCAGGGAACAATCTACTCAGACCTTATCTCATCCCACTACTTCCAACGCTGAAACACAGACTCGGCTATGGGATGAGCAGGCAGAAATACAAAAATGGAAGAAACAGTATGTTGAAGCACAAGCCAAAAACCTGCAAGTGCACAAACAAATCTGGATAAATCATACTTACTCAAATTGGGAAGCATTAGAACAGATACACCAGGAAGCTCGTGAACTCAAGAAGAAGAACAAATACTTGAAAGGCAGATTGGTCCTGATATTTGATTTGGTGCAGAAGCTACTGGCCACAAGGAAGCCATCTTGCAACTACTCCTTATTCCTGATGGAGAGACTCACATGGTTTCAGATGAAATCCATTATAGAAGGTAAACCCCATGCAGTAATACAATCAACAGATTTTATCAAAACTTTGTAGCTGCCTCTACCAGGGATCAGCACCTCCTCTGTGAGGCATACTTTCATAATGAGGCTATTCCAGAAAACAGGTTGCTAAACATAAATCCCCTTGTTGGGGACATTCAAATTCGAGCATTCTCCTCCTTTCTCCTCAATCAAATCATTTGGCAAGATGACTTTTTGGCTGCCAAGCACAATGAAGATAATCGCCTCCTCTGGATTAGACCAGAACCACAGAGGGAATCTACCTTTATCTCACAATATTATGAGCTCTTAAAACAACCAGGGGTGATTGAACATGTTCAGCAGCTACAATCAGAAGTGCTCCAGGATTGTGAACACATCATCAGATCCATAGAGATTCCTGCCCTCCAGGCCAATAACCTATTTTGGCAGCAATCCATGGAGAAGAGATAACAACACAATCCTTTTGGTCCTGCCAACCTAGAAGTAGCAATTTCCAGGATACCCAACTATATCCAGTGTGTTAGACATTGTGCTGAAAATTGGATAGGGTACCGGTTTTATTTTCCCATTCTCTGGTTGCCAATAGAAAGGTATCAAGTCAGTTATAAGTTTCCTAAGAAGGCAGAAACAACAACATAGCAAAGATTGCAGCAGGTGCAAGGTTTCATAATGCCAACGGACAGTACCTCCCAGAGCTACTGCTTCAGTAATTTACACGATCAGAGTCAGTATCAAGACTCTGATTCAGAGTGAGTTGCATGAGGACATGCAACACCTTGAGTTGGGGGGGATGTTAGGACCACACAATGTACCTTTTTGCCTATACTTTTTGCCACTATTATACTCTTGATCACCCATATTTAAACTCATAGTATCACTTTATCTGATCATTCCAAAGGTATACAACGTCCCTTCTCATTACTATATGTTTAATCTGTTTTGCATAATATTTTACATCACTCTCGTACTTAACCATTGATTAGAAATGCATAAGTGTTCAAAACTGCAGATTAGCACTTGAGACCTATTGCTGAAACACAGAACTGTCCAAGGTCGTTGTTGCTGAAACACAGAGCTGCTATACAGTCCGAGGTTACACTTGCTGAAACACAGAACTGATGCTGAAACACAGAGCTGTCATACAGTTCGAGGTCACTGATGCTGAAACATAGAGCTGTCATACAGTCTGAGGTCGCAAATGTTGAAACACAGAGATGTTACACAGTCTGGAGTCACAGATGCTGAAACACCGAGCTGTCACACAGTCCAGAGTTGCAGATGCTGAAACACAGAGGAAACCGCCAAGACCGATGATGCTAAAACACAAAGGAAGCCGTCACAGTCAGCGGTCAACAAAGCACTAACCGTCGCACCTACATAAGAATGCCGACACAGTCAAGAGCGCAATTCACGTGGCTGAAACAACCCACGAATTGCGATGCTGAAACAACATCAGCATCAACGAGAAGAAGCTGTTACACCAGCCGTAACAACAATACCTCATTCAGCTCCTATAATAGCATTCTGTTGCGCGAGACTAGGACATCCTATTCTGGTTTAGAAAGTAGATCCGACTAAATATAGGACTCAGATACACATTGTAATTTTTGATCAATTGTATCGAAGGGGTTCCCTCTTTAAATAAGAGGAAATCATCATTCGAAGGAGGCAAGTTTTATGTATTGAAGAAGCTTCAGAGAAGAGGGACGCATTTCATTTCCAGATTGTAATATGATATTTTGACAGATGAATAAAAGACTGCTTTGAGTATTCGTCTCTAGCTTTCTCGTTTCATGGGAATATTGTGAGAAGGGAGGGCCCACCTTCATCACAAGATTCACCCATTAGTTTAGAAGTGTGTTAGTACAATTTCTGTTTATGCTTTGATTAACTTTTGTTTGCTGAAACACTGCTTTTAATGAATTCCGCTTTGTTGAAACACTACTGACTATGTCTTAGTTTATTGAATGAAATTCGTAATTCTTTTTATTAGCAATCTTGTGTGATGATTTTATGAGGCTAGCCAGAGACTGGGTTAAGGGTTCCTGCTCAAACAGGAAGGAATCAGAACATCCTGTCCTCTGTAGATTCCATTTACTTCTGCACTTGTGCTAGCCAGAGACTGGGTTAAGGGTTCCTGCTCAGACAGGAAGGAATCAAAACATCCTATCCTCTGTAGATTTCATTTAATTATGCAAGTGTGCTAGCCAGAGACTGGGTTAAGGGTTCCTACTCAGATAGGAAGGAATCCGAACATCCTGTCCTCTGTAGATTTCATTTACTTATGCAAGCATTCTAGCCAGGGATTGGTTTAAGGGTTCCTGCTCAGATAGGAAGGAATCAGAACATCCTGTCCTCTATAGATTTCATTTACTTATGAAAGCGTGCTAGCCAGGGATTGGGTTAAGGGTTCATTCTCAGAAAGGAAGGAATCAGAACATCCTGTTCTCTGTAGATTTCCATTATTCCTGCAAGTGTGCTAGCTAGAGACTGGGTTAAGGGTCCCTGCTCAGAAAGGAAGGGATTAGACTATCCTGCTCTCTGTAATTCTCAATTTCACAAGTGTGCTAAACAGGAATAGGGATTAAGGTTCCTGCTTAGAAAGGAAGGAATTAGATGGCCTTGTTCTCTGCTAGATAGAGTTAATTTTCTCTGCATTACTATTTTCATGAAAGAGTGTTAATCAGAGTTAAAGTACCGAAGTCTCTGTTGAGAGTAAGGGTCCTGTTCTCTAGTTGCAGAATAGTTTTTATTTCCTGTTGCAAGTGATATTTTAATGTAATCCAGGATTCTTAGATTAATCTTTAAGATCTGCAATAGGTAAGTTGCTTTCCTGTGATTTAAATCAGAGCTTCAGTTCATTCAGAGCAAGTGTGATTAGTATAAGTTTCTTTACTACAACTCTAAGTTGCTTTTGGAATTGAGCATATATAGTGCGTGCTTATATTTGAAATAAAAATACTTCCCTGGGTTGATAATTTATGTATCACTTGATTGTTTGAATCAATTAAGCAATTATAGTGACCAACAGAGGTCTTAGGATCAATGCCTTAGGGTTAAATGGAGTCATAAATGAAGGACGCAAGAGTTGAAGGAGGTGAGATTTTAAAGGACTAGAGGGATAAGTTTTGAAGTGTTGCTAAAGTAGGGCTTCAAAATCATAACCCTAGGGGAGAGAGGCTCACTCCGGTTTTGCTAAAGAAAGGCCTCATGCTCTCTCCTCCTTCCCGGCAAATGGCTAGCTCAAATGAAAAACAAAATCAAGACAAGAGGGCTTAAAGAGGGAGAGTGTTTCTAAGGCAAGGATCCTTCATCAAACCCTAAAAGAAAATGACCCTAGGTGTAGATGACCTAGGCCTGGGAAGTCCTCTTCCTCCTGAAGTCAAAATGGTATGGCTAGCTTAAGGGAGGAAGAAAACAGAGTGTAGCTATGGCTAGGCTCTCTTCTTCTTCTTCAATGGTTGAAATCTTTTCTATCAGGGGACATGAGACAAGGACCTACTTGTGTGCTTGTCAACTAGGGTTTTTAATCATAAAATTACAAATACATGTAATAAAATAATACTACAACCATTCAATCAAGAAGTTTTGCAGAAAAATACTTACAATTCATCAATAAATAATCATGCAAACCCTAGTTGTAACACCTTCCTTCAAGAAAAACACCATAAAATGCCAAAAATCTCTTCCTTCAACAAGTGTGCCTTCCTTAAATCAACCAATAACCCAAATAGGGCACTAAAAAATAGACCTCACTATGAGTGAGTAAGTTGTTTTGTTAAAATGAGAGTGAAAACCCTCAATATATAGTGTATCAATGACCTAATTTACTTTTTAGGTCATAAAAAGGCCGACAAGGCCATAATGTCAAAATCATACTGTTTTTACATTAAATTCTAAGTAAAATCCCTAATTAAGCAGAGAAGAGAGTAAAATCCCCTTCAAGGGAGGTGCTAGCCCTTTCTAGGGAAAATGATACATCTAGGAGAAAAACGTTAGCCCCCTAGGGGCCTCTCCAACATGCCACACGTGCCACTACTACCCAACCTATCTCCAAAAGTGTCCATGAAGTTGATGACATCATGGTGAATATGGGGATGTCCTAATCCTTCCAAGGCTAGCGTTCCACTGAAAAGGGGTCATTCCCCCTAGGTCTAGTCCTGTCAGAGTGTCTCCGGTGGAACGTCCTCTTCCTCTCAGGTGCAAAACCCCTGATCAAGATATTTCCTGTCTCTTCCCCCTTATGGGATCTCAACATCCATCTGGTGGGCTCTTCAACCCCATGGAGGTCCGAACTGGTCATCTCCCCATGTGTACCAGTCCAAATGGTACTTGTCCGTCGAGCATAATCCTGCACATCAAAAGCTATGCCCCCCATGGGCTCATTAGTCACATGGATCATAGCAATGTCAATCACATCTCATCATCAATATTATTAAACATATGCATAAAACCCCTAATTTATCAGTCAATAGCTCAAAGACATTACAAAAACCTACAATACAAGATTGGAGAAGAGGACAAGGCGTCCTATTGGGCTAGTGTCCACAAGAAAAGGAAATTTTCCAGAAAGATCTCATCCAAGCCATGTAAGTGAGGTGATGTGGCTAGGAGATGTCCAAACATGTGGGTGCAGTGAGGGCCAAGGATGCATAAGTGTTACCTGTGGGTGCCTTTGTAGAAGGTGAGCTATACCTGTCATGGATGCATTTTTTCCAAGCCCATTCTTGCCTTTTTTTATTCTTTTATTTGATTTTTTTTTGTTCGAGATCTAACCAAGGGACACTGCCTTGGCATGGTGACCAAAGTTGACAACGTTACCCACAAGTACTTTCACAGAGATGAGAAGGTTGGCTCGTGATGAGACCCCCTTTCCCTTGGCCATGCAACCAAAGGTCACTGCCCTTGCGTGGTAACTAGATGGTGGCAATGTCATACTATTAGGTACCGATGGACCTAATAGGTTGGCTCGTGATGAGACCCCCCTATCCTCTGACTAGGTCTTGTTTTGTTATTTTCTGGGTCCCTCTTGTTTCTTGCCGAGAGAAATTTTACTGCCTTCTCGGGGATCCCTGGGCGAAGCATCTTGAGGTTTTATCTCTAGGATTTTTTCTTTTACCAGCTTCTTTTACCTTCTGGTCCTTTAGCCCCCTCTTCCCACGAGATAAAATGCAACCCTGCAAATAGGTCAACCCAATGCCCAGACAAGGGGAATGGGATAAATGAGCAGGAGATAAGATGAAACAGTGGTGCTATGATGGGAGCGGACGATGGCTTTTCAGAAATTCTCCCAGTGGCAAACCAAGATCTATGGGCACACGCTTGCTAGGACACCTTGTCAATTTCCCCAAGCATGGTCAAGTGGACTAATGTAAAATCCAAGCAGTTGTTAGAGATAAAAAGAATTCGATGCATATATTTAAAGGTTTTAATGATCAAAATTGACACATACCGTGATACCTTGACCAATTACCTCATGGAGCAAGAACCTCTCCTGATACATGATCAAGCCGATGGTGATGGATGTTGTTGTTGCTGACAAGACAAGGATGATGAATGAAGAAAAGGTGGGCCCTCCAGGGCCATGCTCAGGTCAATCCTGCTCTCGGTACTCCATGTCTAGGCCTCGAGACATGATCTCCTAGTTATCCCTAAAAGTGGGGATAGCAGGTACCAAACATCTCTAAAGATGAGCCCATTTGAGGCACTTTATGGAAGAAAGAGCAACGCACCAGTAAGTTGGGATAACCCAACAGATATAGCAGTGGTCGAGCCAGATTTGCTCAGGGAAATGGAGGATCAAGTGATAAAAATAAAGAAAAAATTAAAGGTTTCCCAAGATAGGCATAAAATATATGTTGATAAGGGAAGAACTCACAGGGAATTTAAAGTGGGAGACCATGTATTTTTGAAAGTGAAATCCAACAGAATTTCCCTGAATTTGGAAAATTGTTCAAAGTTGGCAGCTCACTATTGTGGGACATTTGAAATCCTAGAGAGGATTGGTCCAGTGGCTTATATGATTGCCTTGTCTGCATCTATGTGTGTTCATAATGTATTCCATGTATGATTTCTCAAGAAATATATACTTGATTATAATCATGTTATTGATTGAAATGTGATCCAAGTGGAGCAAGAGGGTGCTTTCCAAGTGCATCTGGTACGCATTCTAGACCAGAAAATCAAACAACTCTGGAATTGAGCCATAGACCTTGTAAAGGTCCAATGGACATGGTACGGTACTGAGGATGCTACATGGGATCTTGATGATGCAATGCGGGTAGAATAACCACATATTTTTGAGGATTTTTGAAATTTTGTTGTGTATGAGTACATAGTGCACTGAGGACAATGCACAAATAAGGGGAGGGGATTGTAATATCCCTAGGCCGAAACCAATGGTAATGTAAATGAAAATGTACTTAAGTTGGTGAGTTGTTTGATATCATTTTTCTATGCACCTTTCATGGCATAGTGCACGCATGTACTGCGCAATAAAATGAGGAAGTGTGCACATTCCAGGATACCACGTGCATCAACTTAAGTGTGTGCGATTTTGAGGCCAGGGAGCCATTGTGTATATGTTGTGTTTTATAAGTTGGTGAGCTAGTTTTTTGATTATTAGGCTAGAGAGCCAATATGTTAAAGTCTAGTGTGCCTACATTTGTATATGTCTCAACATTAATATAAAATACATCGTTGCACACAGATTGACCATGATAAAAGAGTATGGGGGACTAAACTCCACTAGTTAGGGAAAGGGTGGCGGATAAAAGTTAAGAAAAAGGAGCTACGCTAGGGAGCTTAAGAAAAAAAGGAATATTATATTAATATTTATCAAAGTATAAAATATGGATAATTATTTTATCTTAAGTTCTATAGATGGGGACACGTGGGCCAAAGTAGCTCCCAACATGACAAGTGTCAAGTTGGGGACATGCATACATATTGTTTGGACTTGGTTCATTTCCCATCATTTTTTCCATCCTTCCTCCCATCATTCAAGCGTCCAGTCAATCATCCATGAGCATTCACACACTCATTGAGATATCTTCGGTACCTTGATGTCATTGTACCTAAACCTGTATCCATAGCCATACTTGTTTGTGTAGCTAGTTAGCTTGGGAGTTGGATTGAAGAAGCGGGTTGTCAAGCCTGTGGGCTATTGAAGAAGCGGGTTGTCAAGCCCATGGGCTATTGAAGAAGCGGGTTGTCAGGCCCATGAGAAATTCCTCTCTGGGTGAGAGAATTTCTCGGAATTGATTTTCTGAAGGTGTTAAATTGCAGCTACAAAGCTCTGAGACTTCCTACCCGGCCTGTTGCTGAAGCTCGGAAAGGAAGTGGGGCAGTTGATGGAATGTTGAGCAGAGAAGGGGCACATTTATTGGGGTAGGACATGCATGTGGGGAACGAGGGATTGTATCATGTTAGTTTGAGTGGGAACTTTTGACAAATTCTTTCCTATTGTCTATGAGCCACTAGCCTGGTTAGGAATCTCTTTACCCAGGTGGAGTTTAGTCCCATCTCAGGGGTGACCCACTGCTGAGAGTGATGAGCAATGTGGTCTAAGGCTGGGAGGTTCGTGGAAGGTCTGCACGCAATTGGTGATATTCTTGCCAAGATAAGTGTCAACTGTGTGATAAATTTACATGCTGCATTATTATTTACGTGTTTATTTTTGCGGGTTTATCCTATTTGTGGTTATAATTGTCTTTATAGTTATGGGTATTGCCTATATATGTTGCATGTATGTGTTTACTTTTATTTCGGTATGAATCCGTGCAATTACAGAATGTATTTGTCTATTTACATTGTATATATAAAGTTCCGCAATAGTTATGTGTGTATATAGTTAGAAAAATTTATGTGGCATAGCTCAGTTGGATGTTGGGTATGTTACAGTATGTTCCGCAGAGAGAACAAAAGAGTTCTCTGGAGTAGCATGTCCCAACATTGGTGGTCGAGGATGTTACATCTTTAGACTTCACCGATACCTCCCAACCAATGCTAGGGATACTCTTCTTCCCCCTTGGCCCCCCAAGCCACAAAGGGACCACACACAGAAACCAAAATGCAATAACTCCAAGCTTGCCTCGCAAGGAAGAGATTCCACTCCTTCTTCAAGGTTGGTATCCCAACTCTCACAAGTAAAACACAGTCCACAATAAATTTGGCAGCATAACCTTACCAAGAATAATTGAGATACATTTTCCTTCACCATTTGTTTTATAGAAAAATACCCAATGACACATGTCCACATGCACAAATAATTAACTTTTTAGATTAAATGAATTATGATTATTCATCCACACACTTGTCACACTCTCCCCAAGTTTCAAAAGTAATTACCATTTTTATTTTATTTAAAAATCCAAATTCCCTCACAATCCCCAATGTCTTCCTAGTTTCTCTCTTAGTTGTCTGTTTGTTCCCGAAATTCTCATTTAATGAGTGTCTCCTAACTAGATCTTAGTTAGAGTTGGATTATGATTCTTGTTCTAGTTAGACTAGTGGTAGCTTGACTCTAGATACTCTTCTATGTGTACACCTATTCTCTCATATTTATTTCTTCCTATTTTAAAAATCCCTTTTATTATTTTCATGCACACATGTGCATTTTATCCAACCTTTAAACTTTATTCCCCCTTTTCCCTAGAGTTTGATTATATTCTCTAATCTTTTAAATTATGTCTTAATTCAATTAGTCCCTTAATTAAATTTAGACTTAGACTTAGTTTTAGACTTAGGATTAGACTTTTATTGGGATTTATAATTAATAAATTCACTATTTAATTAATTATTTTAATCCAACAATGTCTAATCATTTCAATGTTTTCTAGGCGACCTAGATTTATTGACTCAAGTTTTTAATTACGCGACATGCCCTTCAAGACACACCTTCATGCTCCAAGGGTGCCACTCACCTTAGAATATTTTTGGAAGTGTTTCTGACCCTTGGATTCAACACTCCATTCGTTCGACCTTGTCAGAGACTAAGGGATTCTAAGGAATAAGGATTCTTCCTTATTGTGCACCCTTTAGAATCTTCGTGAGCGATTGTCTCAGTCCACCCTCACGACGTCGTGGACCTCTCGATATAGGTAATCATTAACCTACATTTCTGACCATGGAGGGAGTGCTATTAGGTTGTGATAGGGACACTGCCACACCTCTCCCTCAATGTCTGGTTTCTGTGCATAGCCCCTTTACTCCTTATGTGAGTTGTATTAGCAAGCATCGTCGGCGTGCATCCATTGAAAAAAACATTGTCAATGATTCCTATACATAAATCATACTATAATCAATCATATGTCACATGTGTGTAAAATGAAATACTAAAAAAAAATATGAACCACTTCCTGACTCAATCCGGATTCCAAGGAAGTCCATTGATGCCATCAACATCCATAATCTATCATGTGTCCTGCACACTCAGGAAAAGTCGTCAATAACATATGCCAATACATATGTATGAAATAACAATAAGTCACAACACATCATCATCATGCATAATCCATAATCGAAACAAAATCACAATGTACCATAATCGAATCACTTGCATGCAAGTGTCCTCAAAGAATAAGTCAATAAAAGTGTGCTCAATAGAGCGAGATGTTACATTGAGTAGTCAAAGTAGTTAGTCATGGTTTAAGTGGTTGCAACAAGAAAACAATTAAAAATAAATTAGTTGCAACTAGAAGTGGAGATTTTACTATTTGTGGATAAAGTGGCTAAGTGGACAAATTTGGTTAAGTGGACAAAGTGGCTAAGTGGACAAAGTGGTTAAGTTGACAAGGTGGTTAAGTGGATACTTCTAGAGGAAGCTACTTGGAGAGTATAAATAAGAGAGAAAGGGTATCTCATTAGTATTCTATTGAGAATATTGAATATCTAAAAGTAAGTGAGGTAACCAAAGGATATCTAAGTCAAATTTCAAAGGGAAGGTGAAGTAAAGAAGGCTGGAATTCAAGGGAGGATAAAGTCTTCTGATGATTCTTTCTAAGGTATGATATTTATAGGTCATCTCACCATTTTCGCAATAACTTTTTTTCTAGAATGATTCATATAGATAAATATAGATGATGTTGATACAAAATATCCAAGTAACTGTGATAAAAATTTCATCTTGTGGGTCGCTTTAGTTTGGGTGTTAGACTCTGTGTAAGATAGGGTTTGTGGCTAGTCCCAAAACTAGTCTAAAACAAGTGTTCCAGGTAAAAATGTAATAACTTCTTCATAAGAGATACACATTCAGTGAGACCAAATCAATTGGTTATATTATAGTCAGTAGTATGTATTGTATCATTTTCATATCCATAAATAAAATATTCCTCGTGTGGCATGATCTACAAGTTTTCTCTCTAGAATAAGCCAGAACTCAGCAAGGTCTGCCATTTTTGCTATAACTCCTTTTTTGGGAGGTTTCGAGAAGTGAAACCTGGAGGAATTGCAGAAAAGTCACAGAAGAACATTTTTTACCATTTTCAGATCTTTTTTCATTACATATATGATGCAACCCCCCTCCCATCCTATGAGGGATCGCGCGACCTCTCGTTCTAGGATCGATTTACATAGGAGCCAAAGTGGCTCTCGGGTCCCAACAGAATCCTTAGAATTCTATCCACATGCATTTTCTTTCTTTCCTATGTAAAAATTTGGGTTCGTGAGGGTCTCCTTACTCCAACATAGTTTTCACATGACCTTGGGCCTAAAACCTGAGGCTTAAAATATTGAAGGCACTAACTTCGGTGGAAATCGCATATGACCATGGGATAGAACCATGTGCTTAGCCACAAGGTGTTATTCAGAGCTTCAAGCTTCTGAGGTTCTTCCCACACTAAAATTCAAATCCTATGAAAGTCATGTAAGTTTTAAACTTGTGAAGTAAAGTAATGCATATAGATTCTTAAGAAAAACATAATTTAATCAATGGCTCATTCACATAGTACACAGAGATTTATACCGGAAACCCTCAATCGGGAAAACCTTTCTTATATTCATTATATCAAATTTCACCATTCACCATACAATAAATAAAATTTTTTTAGGTATTTTGTAGATACCAAAACCCTAATCCCTTAATCCAAGATTAATTTACAAAACCACTAAAAATAGCAAAATCCACTAAAAATAGCAAAAACTGCCCAAATTTTTTTTCGAGACATTGCACCGAACCCCGTCGGCCCCGGGCTACTGCTCGTCTCCAAACATTGTGCGTAAGCAGGGGGGGGCATACCTTCCCCCCCCTGATATCCCCCTAGGAAAGCGCCCAACGCACACGGAACAAACAGAGCACTAGTGCGAGGGATCGTCAGACGTAGTTGTCATATCCGATGCACCCACACACATGCAAAGAATATAACACATACCCAACATGGCGAACTGGAAAATTACCGAAGTAGCGCTCTAGAAATTTGGGCTTCGAGAGATCTATAAACAGCACACTGCAAAACTCCTGAACATTGAACTGGCGAAGGGTAGGGATCCATGGTCCACATGTCCCCGTTGACAGATGGGTTTTATTTACTCCAGGCTTCGGGTCTTTGGGGCTTTGGCATCCTTTACAAAAAATGGTGAAAAACTACCAAAGCAATGAAGTTTGAAGGACTCTAGGTGTTAACATCCGCAGTCCTTCTCCAGATCCAACGGTGGTAAGGGATCTTGATTTTGCTCGAACATATCTCGTCTGTTCTCTTTCTTACAAAGATATTTCTCCTCTGTTAGGGACTTACTCCCGCTATCCGTCCTTGATCTTTGTCACTTGAAGGACTTAGGCTTGGGCACACACCTTGTGCTTCAATTATAGCCTAACACTTAGAATTTTATTTCCTTTTTCACTCCTTGCATAGGCCTTGCACACTCTTGCGTTATCTCTCCTCTGAGCTTCTTCAACACTTTAAATAAGTGTTGACTCTGTGCACTCCTTGCACCAGACTCCCTCCTAATATTTTATACTCCTACGAATATAGGTGCACTACCTGTGCTTGCTTTGTGTAAACTTACACAATCTCTTCTAATCTTCTAAGCTTGTAGCAGTTTGGCCTCCGCACTCCTTGCGTGGGAACTGTGCACTCCTTGCACAGATATTTCAGAAAAGAAACAATTGAAACTTAAACAAACATTAAGGATTCATTCAACAAGCCATTTAGATTCATACACACACATAAAACACAAAAATAAATAACAAAACATTTACCCAGTTACTTAGAGACAAACAAGCTCAGAAATCTGAAGACAATTCTCTCTTCTTCTATATTCCTTCAACAAATATTTATAAGGAATTCAACAACTCTCTACAACTCTCACCTTCTTCTTTCAACAACTATTCACAATGACTAACAACCAACAACAACCTCATTTGGGCATAGATTAAATCTATTTATACCCGAGGGGGATTCTCGAGCCTTCCCTCCAGACCATACTAGTGCTTTCATATCATAATTAAAGCATCCTACCACTAATATTATTACAAGAAATATTCATTTACAATCTTCATATCTTAGGCGATGCTTAGTATTTGTACAAACTACAACCCATTAAAGTAAATTTACACTTATCCTTTCACAATACAATGGATCTCTCTTCCTCAAGCCTTATTAACTTTATTACATTAAATTGGAGATTTTAAACCAAAATGAGAAGGTTGGTGCTTCTCTCTCCTCAATATCTTCTCCCTCCTTGTGTTGATGCGCTAGCTTCTAACGCATTGTTGAGTATGAGTGATGCTCCTACATCATACTCCTCTGGAAAAAAATATTCATGGACTCTTGTCATGATCTCCTCTAGTGTATTTCCATGATTTTGGATATCAGTTTCAGTTATCCAATTGGCATCTTCTATTGGATGATTCTCCCACTTAACTAAATATTCATAGTAAACTTTCCTCCTGGTTTTCTTAGCAATTCTTTCATCCAAAATATTTTCTATCTATGGATTTTCTGGTATGGGAATTTGTCACTTCTACTAAATATTCTCTTGATCATCTATCCCTTCTATGTCATCCATATTGTAAGGGTATAATTTGGCTACATTGAATATTGATGAAATTCCAATGTCTTCTAGCAGCTCAATCTCATAAGCATTTGAAGCAAATTTTTTGAAGATTTTACAAGGGCCTATCTTCTTCATCTTTAGCTTAATATATTCCCCTCTTGGAAATATTTCCTTCCTCAAGTGTGTCAATACTTGATCTCTGATCTCAAAATTCACCTATTTTCTTTTTTGGTCTACTCTGTCCTTATATATATGGTTTCTATCTTGTAGTTGTCTTTTGAATTGATCATGCAACTTCTGCATCTCTGCAACAAAATCCTTTGTTCCTGCACTTCAAAATTTAGTCTATCCCAAATCTCTCAATTCTGAAATTCCTCTTGGATGCATTCCATATACTATATGGAATGGAATTTTACTAGTACTCATGTTTGGTGAGTCGTTATATGCAAACTTTGCTTGAGGTAAAACTTGATCCCAATGACTATTATGTTCAGTTACAAACTTCTTAGCAGATTCCCTAAGATTCTATTCACTACCTTAGTCTATCCATATGTTTGAGGGTGATATGTTGAACTAAAGGACAAATTTGTTCCCAATTTCTTCCACAAAGTCCTCCAAAAATGTCCCGCAAATTTGGTATCTCTATCTGAGACTATACTCTTGGTAACCCATGCAATCTCACAATCTCCTTGAAAAATAGATTCACTTTGTGGGTAGCATCACTGGTTTTGTGACATGGTATAAAATTTTCCATCTTTGAAAATCTATCAACCACCACAAAGATCGAATCATTTCCCCTCTCGGTTCTTGGAAATCCCATAACAAAATCCATACTTATAGCATCCCATGACCTGTCTGGAATAGGAAATGGTTGATACAATCTTGTGTTCTCTTTCTTTCCTTTAGCATGCTAGAAAATTATGCATATGTCCACAAAGTTCTTCACATTAGACCTCATACCTGGCCAATATTATGAATAATTCAACTGCACATATTATTTATCATGGCCAAAGTGTCCAACCAATCCTCCACTATGTTTCTCCTTTAACAAATTGTCCCTCATTGATCATCATGGGATACACAAGCGACTTCCTTTGAATACAAGTCATTCTTCGATCATATACTCCATCCATTTATGTCTATCCATGAACAAAGGATTTCACATGCTTCGTAATCTTCCTTGAAGTCTGGGTCTTCCTGGTACATCTCCTTGAGGTGTTCAAATCCCAAAGTCTCCACTTGGAATTCCTGCAAGATTAAACATCTTCTGCTCAAAGCATCTACAAATTTGTTAGCACTCCCATTAATATGCTTAATGAAAAAAGTAAAATTCTTCATGAATTCTACCCATTTGGCATGTCTCTCGTTCAATTTCTCTTGTCTGGTTATGAACTGAAAAGCATGATGGTAAATATACAAAATAAACTCATTCGGCATGAGATAATGTCTCCACTTTTTCAAAGGTTTAATTATAGCATAAAATTCCTTGTCATATGTTGAATATTTCTTCTTAGCATCATTGAGCTTCTCACTAAAATAAGCAACAGGCTTGTCATCTTGACTTAAAACGATGCCAATGGCCACTCCACTTGCATCACACTTAACCTAGAAAGTGTTCTTAAAGTATAGTAGAACTAAGATAGGTTGTTTTGTTATCTTTTCTTTCAACACTCTAAATCCTTTCTCGGCTTATTTTTTCCAGAAAAAAGAACCACACTCCTTCTTTATAGTATCGAGTATGGGTGTGAAAATACTATTGAAATTCCTAATGAAATTTCTATAAAAACTCGTTAACCCATGAAAACTTCTTACCTCAAACACACTTCTTGGAGAAGGCCACTCCCTTATAACCCTCACCTTTTCTAGATCCATCTTCAATTCATTTGAATAGATTACAAATCCCAAATACACAAGTTTTGTTTTCATAAAAGAACATTTCTTCAAATTTATCAACAACTTTCCTCATTGCAACCTTCTCAACACCATATTCAAATGTATTAAATGCTCATCTCCAGTCTTACTGAAAACTAGAATATCATCTAAATAAACAATCACAAAGTTCCCAATAAAATATTTGAGCACTTCATTCATTAACCTCGTGAACGTACTTGGAGCGTTTGTCAAGCCAAATGACATACCAAGCCACTCATACAATCCTTCATTTGTTTTTAATGTTGTTGTCCATTCATTTCCCTCTCTCATTCTTATCTGATGGTAACCACTCTTTAAGTATATATTGGAAAAACAACTAGCTCCACTCAAATAATCCATCAAATCATCCATTCTGGGTAAAGGAAATCTATACCTGATGTTTATCTTGTTGATGGATCTAGAATATGTGCACATTCTCCAACCTCCATCTTTATTTGGACTCAACACAGTTGGTACTCCACACAGGCTCAAACTTTCTCTGATCAAACCTTTATCCAACAGCTCTTGAACCTGCTCCTTGACCTTTTCATTCTCTTGAGGGGTCAATCTGTATGTTGCTTTGTTCGAAAAACTTACTCCCATAATAAGGTCAATATGGTGATTGATACTTCTAATAGGCGGTAAAGTATGAGGTAACTCATCCACCACAATGTCAACAAACTCATCCAATAACTCCTGAACTTTTATAGGAAAATCATTCATAGAAGTGCTTGTAAGGATGACTCTCGGCTTACCTATAACAACAAACTACATTTCCTGGTCTTTCTTGACTTCTTTCAAGATATCATTCCCTCTCATGAGAATTATACTAGGACTGGCCTCCTCTTTCACTCGTGTATCTTTTGTTGGAAACAACATATGCTTACACCCATTTTTCTCAAGGGAATAAGTATTCTTCCTCCCATCATGTATAAAATTTATGTCATATTTCCACGGTCTTCCCAACATAACAGGAAAAACATCCATAGGTATGACATCACATTAAAATTCATCCCTATAGATACCTATTTTAAACTCAACTTTACACCATTGACTTACCATTACTTGATGTATTTTCTACAACCACAACACCCTATACGGATTCAGATGTGTTGTTTTCTCCAACTTCATCTTTTTCACCATCTCCATGGATACCAAGTTGTCAATGCTTCCACTGTCTATGATCACCTTGCATACTTTGTCTTTAGTCTTGCAAGTAGTTCTAAATAGACTGTTTCTCTGAAATGGTTCCCTTACCTCTTTATCTGGCTTTATGAGAGCTTTCCTCGTCATGAGGGATCTTCCTTCTTCAAATTCCTTTTCTTTCATCTCTGTCTCCACATTCCTCTGCTGTGCCTAAAAAATGTCGGCTTCCTTAACTCCTTCATTTTTCCTTTTAGTACATTCCCAAGACATGTGCCTTGTTTTTCCACAATAATAACACTTCACTTCTCCTCCTCTTCCCCATCCTCTACCTATGGGAAAATGATTTATTCCTATAGAGTATCCTCCTCTAGAACTTCCTCCTCTGAATTTTTGGAAATTTTCTCTGGTGATTCCTCTTCCTCTTTTGGACTCTTTCCTCTACCTCTATGATTCTACTTTCTTGTTAGTTTTTGTTCTGCCTTCAGGGCTTCCCGATAAGCATCTTCTATTTTCTTCATTATCATCATACTAATATCATCCTGGATTTTATATCTCAATCCATTTATATACCTATCAAATTTGTTTTCATCATTCTCCCTATGTCCTGCCCTTATATTCAACTTATAAAAATCTTCAGTATACTCCTTCACTGACAAACATTTATGTCTCAGATTCTACAACTTTCTAAAAAGATTCAGCTGATAATCCTTGGGTATGAATTCATCCGTGAGCTTAGCTACGATTCTATCCCTACTCAGCTTGTAACTTGTTCCACCATAAAGATGCATGTCCCTTCAGTCTAGTCATTGCATGCTTTACCTTCTTCTCATCATCAATATCCTCATAGTCAAAGTACTTGTCTAAGTCACTTATCCAGTCAAGAATTTATTCCAAATCCAAATTACCTTGATACATAGGGACTTCCATTTTTTCTCTAACTCCTAGCTTGACAACATCTCTTAGAAATCGCTCTTTTGTTGCTTGTTATCCTACAACTTCTTATTCTACTTCTACACCTTCACTTTCAGCTTCGTTGACATCACCACCCTCTGGTGCTCTCATTTGTGTTGTTTCCATGGCCTCTAACCTCACACAAAGTTGTCCCATTTCTTCCTCCATGGTTTCATTGACCATAGGTCTCTCCCTACGTCTCCTTAGCGGCAAGATTTTAAATTTTCTTTTTTCACAAAGCTTATTCCAATGCTCTGATACCACTTGATGCAAACCCCCTCCCCTCCTACGGGGGCTCACGATACTTCCTGGTCTAAGATCAATTTACACAGGAGGTGGAGTGGCTCTCGAGTCCCTACAAAACCCTTAGAATTATATCCATGGGCCTTTTCTTTCTTTCCTGCATGAAAATTCGGTTTCACGAGGGTTTCCTTACTCCAGCGGAGTTTTCACATGACCTTGAGCCTAAAACCTGGGGCTTAAAATATTGAAGGTGCTAACTTTAGTGGAAATCACATATGACCATGGGTTGGAACTGTGCACTTAGCCACAAGGTGTTATTCAGAGCTTTGGGCTTCAGAGGTTCTTCTCACACTACACTTCTAATCCTCTGAACGTCGAACTGGTGAATTACTGAAGTAATACTCCAGAACTTCAGGATTCGGTAGATCTACTAACATCACACTTCAAAACACCTGAATTTCAAACTGGCGAACGGTAGGGATCCACGGTCCAAGTTTCCCCATCGACAGACGACCTGAATTTACTCTGGGCTTTGGGCCTTCAAGGCTTTGGCCTCCTTTACAACAAATGGTGAAAAATGACCAAAGTAGCGAAGTCCAAATGAATCGAGGTGTTAACGTGTGCACTCCTTCTCCAGATCCAATACTGGTAAGGGATATTGATTCTTCCTGAACAAAGCTCACCCATTCTCTTTCTTATAAAGAGATTTCTCCTTTGTCATGGAATTAATCCTGCTATCCCTCCTTGAGTTTAGTCTCTTGAAGGACTTAGGCTCGGGCGCACACCATGCACTTCACTTATAGCCTAACACTTAGATTGTTCTTGCCTTCTACACTCCTTTCATAAGCCTTGCACACTCTTGTGTTATCTATCCTCTGAGATTCTTCAACACTTAACAAAGTGTTGAATCTGTGCACTCCTTGCACTAGTCTCTCTCTTAGGGTTTTATACTCCTACAAGTATAGGCGTACTCCTTGCACTTGCTCTGCATAAACTTACACAATCTCTCCTGAGCTTCTGAACCTATAATAGTTCGACCTTCGCACTCCTTGCATGGGCACTGTGCACTCCTTTCACTGATATTTCAAAAGAGAAACAATTGAAACTTAAATAAACATTAAGGATTCATTCAAAAATCCATTTATATGTATACACACACATAAAACACAAATATAAATAACACAATATTTACCCAGTTACTCAGAGACAAACAAGCTCAGAAATCTAAAGACATTTCTCTCTTCTTCTATTCCTTCAGCAAATATTTACAAGGAGTTCAACAACTCTCTATAGCTCTCAGCTTCTTCTTTAAATAACTACTCACAATGACTAACAACCAACAAAAACTTTATTTGGGCATAGATTACATCTATTTATACATCAGGGGGATTCTCGAGCCTTCCCTCCAAACCATCCTAGTGCTTTCATATCATAATTAAAGTATCCTACCACTAATCTTATTACAATAAATATTCATTTACAATATTCGTATTTGAGGAGATGCTCAGGATCTATACAAACTATGGCTCATTAAACGAAATTTACACTTATCCTTTCTCAATAAAATGGCTCTCTCTTCCTCGAGCCTTACAAACTTTATTACATTAAATTGGAGATTTTAAACCAAAATTAGAAGGTTGTCGCTTCTCTCTCCTCAAGATCTACTCCCTCCTTGTGTTGTTGCACTAGTTGCTGACGTGCTGCTAAGTAGGAGTGATTTTCCTACATCAAGATACATATTTATGATTGTTGCAAGTTAGGGTTGTTGACTAATCCAAAATTAGTCATGTGAGACTAAAGTAAAGTTTGATGAAAATTCTAGTCTCTTGTTATTGATGTTAAGGAAGGTTTGTAGTTCTATGATCACATACACCAGGTCTGTTACAGAGTTACAAGTATGTTTATATTCATGTTTTTATGGTTACGTTTGGTCATGACATGGTGCATGCTTGAGGCTACATAACATTGAGGTTTGGCACATGGTCTTGTGTAAGGGTTTATGGTATTTGTTTTGTGGAGAGTATGGTGTACTGCTAGATGTATCTTGTTGGTTAACTTGGTGATATTATGCATATGGTTGAGAGTTAACTTGATGATTGATCTTTGTGAGTAGATCATATTTGGATGATGAGATTGATGAGACAGGTTGAGGTGACAGGTTGTTGTGACAAGTTGTGTTGTGTATATTTGATGCACTTGTCTTGGTATAGAATGTTGGTATAGTTTGACAGATTGATTTCTATCTACAAGTTGGGTCTTGTACTTGAGGATTGGATTCCTCTTCTCAGTTGGTGTTAAGATCTGCACATTGGGTCTTGCATTGAGAGTTGGTTCTCTCTTTGAGTTGGTGCTCATTTCAGTTGGTGTTGATAAAACCCAAGGATTGTAGTCCGTAATAAAAAAGAAACTTATATATATATCTGGTGTTCAGTGTATTATTTATTGTGATGGTGAATAGTCTTTTATTCTTAATATATGTCATTGAGATATGTTCACATGCATTCAGTTAAGTGAAAATAGAAGTAATGAGTAATGATGTTGTGAATGGTGATGGCTAACTAAGGTTTTGTAAGAAGTTGTAAAAAGAGCCTCACACTAATTCACCCCCCCTCTTAGTGTTTTTGGCGTGTCCAATAGATTCAAGGGATGATGTATCTTCATGTGATTTTTATTTTGAGAGCATGGTAGACTATATTTTTTCTAACACCTTTCAACTTGAAAACATTTATTTACCAAACACTTATATCAATAAAGAAATCCAAGTCGAGAATCTATGCCTAGATAATGATCATTACCCTCAAACCCCGTATCTTCTTTTGGAATATGATTTGACCAATTATCCCATCCCCCACATTCCAAATACCACCTTTCTTGAAACTAGCAGACATATCCAACCTCAAGATCCTAGTTTATCCCAAATATTTCATTCATATACATACAATGAAGAAGTTGACTATGCAAAGAAAGTCAATGTTGACCTCTATGGTCCCTTTTATGATAAAGTATGTTATGATGATGTAATTAGTGAATGGTAAAATATAATTGATGAGAACTCTTTTGATTTTAGGAATATACAAGATGATTCTCCTTTTGAGATCCTTATGAGTTTGGTCAAGATATTGAACTGGATAATGTTTTTTCAAATCCATTGTTTCAATTGGAAGAAGTAAATCATCTTGGCATTGATATGCATGTACCCATCTTGATATGTGCATACTTACCTTCAATCATGATGATGATTTCAAGGGAACTCCTATGTTTTTGAATCCTTTATATGAATCTTCCTTACATTGTGATGACCCTATTTCTAATAGGAAGATTGCAACAATTGATATGACAATGTTCGATAAATCCATTGACCCTATCTCTCATATTCAAACTTTGAACCTTAAGCCTAAAATATTTAATCCTATTGATGCTTTCAGTGTTAAATGAAAAACTCATATTGTTGATTGGCACATCTTGAAGGATGGTGATCGTTCATTTTAGGTTTTTATAGGTCGTTTTCCCTTGCCATATGCATATGTTGGTTGGCAAGTCGATGAGTTTTCGTCGCACAATGTTTTCCTAGTAATGGCTCTCATATGTAAAACAAATAACACATTCCTCTATGATAAATGTCATCCCATTTGAGACCTAGGTTGTTGTATCCATTTTCCATGTACATAAATAAAAGAGAATATATAAAAAAAAAATGTAAAGAAATAAATTTAAACAAAAGAGGTAGATTAGGTTTTCATTTGCTCCACTTTAATTTAGTTTATTTTCTCACTTTTTATTTTGATTTCAGTTATACACTTTCTTTTATTTTCCTTTTTCACTTTTTTGATTGGATGGTTGTATTTGATGGAGCAATGGTCAGTGATTTTAGAGTTTATCTGTATATTATGATTAACTTATTGACCAATTTCTTTTGGTGGATGGAAAGCTTACAGGTGAACCAAGTTACCTTCTCTATGTGTTGGAATTCCTTGCTTTTCTTACCATATGCTTACTAAGCAGGATATCCTTGCTTAAGATGGTCATTCAATACTTACCAAGCCTTCTTTATTTCCCTTTATCAATCCCTTCCATCTTGATATGGCTCCTGCATACATGTCATGGATGCTTAGTGTTTCATTTAGGTTTTTCCCTCAACATACATCCATGACACTTCACTCCATTTTTTTTTATCTTTTGGCCAAAGATTCAAAGAGTTTCTGGATATTTTCTACTATACACACAAGACCAAACCCCCTCACCTTTTCACTTTCCTTACATTATTACATGAAGTCCCAAACCACACATCATTTAAATTTCCATTTTTCTCCCCCTACTGTATAATAGACAATGAAGTCTACCTTCAGTCATTCTGATATTTCATCCCCATACATTTCAGTAAATTGTTTCATGAATCCAGAGTAACTTAAGCTTGCATGCCACTACAAGCGACATGCATATGTTGTTTGGAATATGTTGACCACATTTTGGTCAATATTACTTAGCCGGAAAAGTGTTTCCAGGATTCCCCTCGTTCTATATTTCTTGCGCAAAATATATACACTCTCACTAAAGTTGGTGCAACATTTGGCATAATTGTTTTGGTTCTTGACCTATCACCAAAAATGGCCCATTTTCCTCGTCTTATTATAGCTGTCATATTTTTCATTCATGATTGACATATTGACACCACATATGTTTGGACCCTTATAGCACTCTTTGTTTTCATATACATCACCTTACCTACATAGCCTAAATAAAGGGGAAGTGAATAAATTTTGAAAGCCAACTAAGACCATGTCATATTATATCCAACATATCTCACTTAAGATATTCTTCATATTTCTCTCTTCAAATATTTAAGTTTTTACCTAAATATTCTACCACATATTTTCTTTAGATTATGACTTTGGCATTATTCCCATGCCATATCTTAAGTTTAAAAATAGAATATCATTATATTATCTCCATACATATATAAAAGAGTGAAGGGGTTGGTGCAACCTATTATAAGAGAGGATGTTCCAGAACCTCTTTTGAATAAGGAATATATGGATACATTGTTTGTGGGAGATAAATTTTGTGGATACTTTGAAAAGAGACTGGAAACAGTGACAACATCAAGCGAAGAGATCATCCTCAGTGGAATACATACAATTGTTGGTGCAGATATATCAAGTTGTTCAAAAAATATTTCGATGTGGAGAAATCACAATTCTTCCAAAAAAATATTTTGATGTTTTACTTCCTTTTCATCAATCATGAATTCCATCCATTGAATGGAATCATTTAGCTAACAATATTATTGGGGGAGACATATGTGGCTTTAATTAATTTGTATTTTTAGTTTTGTGTATGTAGAGTTGAGTTGTGGAAATCGCACAATTCAGATACTCACTGAATCGTTGTTGTGTCTACCATTCCCTGTATGAAAATTATCATTTGGATGAAAAGTTCGAGGACTCGCACTTCAAAATCATTAATGCAGGGTGGAAAAGTAATAAATGTTTTAGACAAGAAATTGATAATATAACACAATGTTGAACCAAAAATGGTTTAATAGATAGTATATCATAATGGCACAGTTTTTGTAATGGTGCAGATGGAAATGTAGAAACATATTTCAAAGATTTTTTGTTTTGAAATTCACTATGCCATAACCACAAGTGTTGTTTAGTACGCTGGAATTTGTTTGTGAAATATTTCTGATGGGAAACTATAGGGAAACAAGAAATCAATCATCTCTCATTGCAGGAAGTGAGAAATCCAAAAATCATGGGAATGGTGAGACACATTTCAAGCACTAGAGTCGATTATCCATAGCCCTGGATATAAAAATGATTACTAGCATTGGTTGTAGACATATATTTTTTCTAACACCTTTCAACTCGAAAACATTTCTTGGACCAGAGGGAGAAAACAAAGGTTCCAAGAGGGAGATTTGCTTATTAATTTTGTTGTGATTTGAGTCTGATTTTTTCAGTACTAATTAGCTTTCTGGTATGCAGATTTCCACCTTGTGTTTCACTACCATTGCTCTCTACGGTATTCAACTTAATATTTCTTTTTTTTCTTTTGTTCTCGGCTATTCTATTGCATGAGGTTGATACCATCTAGAATGGTTAAAGACAAGAACTCTGGTCCAAGTCTACGCAACGGCTTGGAAGTTTCAAACAATTCAAAAAATGTATTGGGGTTATGTCTAGAAAAAAATATTTAAAGGTTCCAAGAGGGAGAAAAAAAAAATGGAAAGGTATGCTAGGAATCCTTTGAGGTTCATCATTCTTTGTTTTTAATCCATATTCCATTCAATTTCAGCAAGGGTTTGATGAAGTTGTTGATAGCATGGATGTCTTGCAAAGTAACAAAAGGGATAAAGTGAGGCTGATTTATCTTATGTTCATGAGGTAAATGATTTGCTTATTAATTTTGTTGTGATTTAAGTCTGATTTTTTCAGTACTAATTAGCTTTCTGGTATGCAGATTTCCACCTTGTGTTTCACTACCATTGCTCTCTATGGTGTTCAACTTAATATTTTTTTTGTTCTTTTGTTCTCGACTATTCTATTGCATGAGGTTGATACCATCTAGAATGGTTAAAGACAAGAACTCTGGTCCAAGTCTACGCAACGGCTTGGAAGTTTCAAACAATTCAAAAAATGTATTGGGGTTATGTCTAGAAAAAAATATTTAACTTTCTTTTTGGCTTTGAAGTTTATCTCTCGTGATTTTGTTGTTTATTCTTTATTTCATTTAATTTAATTTTTAAAGAAAATAAAAAATGCAAAAATATTTTCAATATATTTCTTTTCTTTAATAGTTTTAATGTATATAATATTTTATTTTTATTTTAACTTTCTTTTGTATTAATTACATTGTCTAAAATTAAAATAAAGATTTTAATTTGTAGTTACTAACTTAGTTTGTCTCATTTTGTTTATCTTCTCTCTAACTATTTTAACACTTGCAAAAATTAGTTTCCATTAAATTTTGTTTTAATTAACATTTCATAAAAACTTAAAAATCATTTTAACATGTACATTAGTTTGATTTAATTTTTTTAAATATATTTTCTAGTTTGTATATATATTTTTTTACATTTCACTTTAATGTTTAATGTTCGAACTATCTTCTCATTAATTTTTGTTTATCAGTTTATACAAAAGAAAATACAAAATTTAATAATTAAAAAATCATAAATAAACATTCATACTTAGATCTTAAGCCTTTGAGTTTAATGTTTAATTTTAGGCTATAAAATAGGGCGATCATTCCCACCTCTTCTTAGTTTAGTCGACCAAGAGGTTGATATGTTGGTTTCTAAACTTTCTAGTTTTGACATCAACATTGCCATTGATGTCAAAGGGGAGAAGTTGCATATAGAAGAAGAATTGTGGACACATGGAGAGTTGCAGATAGGGAAAGTATTACAGAATTGACTAAGGGCTTCCATTAATGACAAAGGGGGAGATTGTTGGAAATATTTTTTTCATTGATGTCAAAGGAAGAGGGAGACTACAGATGTCCAAGATAAAGATTGCAAGATGGATATTGTTAGAAATATTGTTTTTGTATTTTTTTTATGTTTAGTTTGGATATCCTATCTTTGAAGTCCCTTTTACTCTCAGTACCTAGCTCAAATGGAATCATAGGATATATGGTTGAAAATCTTATTCTGATACTTTTACAAAGGTATATGGAACTCCCTCTAACTCCATAGGAATGAGTAGATATGGAATAATTTTTCAGGTTGACCTAGATAGAGAGTACATGTCAACTCATCCAATTTTACAAGTCGGCCCCATAAGTGAATGCAGAAACACTATAAATATAGGATAGATGTGTGCATTTGAAGAGTATCCAAGAAATAAGAGCAAGTGCAAGTGTGTAGAAGATATCTGAGGTTCTTAAGAAGATATAGAGAGTATTCTTGGGGTCTAAAGGTGCACAAGAGGATTTTTCTTCGAGTTTTAAGGGTGTGATATGAAGGACTAAGATCTATGATGCTACAAAGTGTTTTTTTTTAGGTTGTGATGTTGTAGTATGGAATTATATTTTGGGAATGATGTTATAAGGTTCGCAGTGCATGAAGGATAAATCTAAGTAGGGTTTGAAGCTATCTCTGGGGTATGAAGCAAGAAGAGGTGTTAGAGCATGAAATTTAAGGGTATGGTGATGTGGTGAAATGCATGAAATATGCAGCATGTAGGTGAAGTCAGAAGTACTCTATGTATGAAGATCTTAGATTAGTTCCTATATAGGTCTTATTGAGTTGGTGCTCAGCTGAAGAGATTGATGTCTCTAGTAGGTTGGTCTCTACACAATATCTTGTTGAGTTGGTGCTTAGCTGAAGAGATTGGTATCTCTAGTAGGTTGGTGCCTACAAGCTTTGTAACGGTAGGTTTGTTCCTATAGACATTTACAAATATAATGTTTTGTGGTTTTCAGCCACAACGGTTTCCAAATTAAACTTTGTGTACTGTGATTTGAATTTACATGCATTTTCTCTTTTAAATTTAGTGAATGATTGATGGATGCTCATTTAAAGTAAAAAGTGTATTATATTGATTCACCCCCTCCTATTAGTATAAGCATAATTTCAACAAAAACACATAATGGAAATATAAAAAGAAACAAATATTTTTGGATTTTTTGGATATCATGTACGGAAGAAAAAAAATCACTCACACCACACACCTATATACAAGGCACTATGCATCCAAATATTTATGCAAAGTAGATCCCATTGATAGGCTCAAGCCAAGGTTCTTGATGATCACTGATGAATTCATGGGCCATTATTGGAAACATGTGGCATACCATGCCAGGGCCATGCCACATAGTAACGAATTTCTACATCTGAAGATACTCACTGTGAGTAGTTTTGAGAGCTATGGAGGCTCCTTGATGATGTCCATGAAGACATGAAGGAGGTATGAAAAAAAAATATTTGATGGAAGGGAGAGAATATAACTCGTTGTTAAGTTCTAAAAAGATAACTAGGGAAACAATGGGTCAAGACTAAGAGTTCTACTAAATGGCCCAGCAAATTCCCCTAGTCACGAATCGAGACTCATCATGTTGACTCGCATCAGTTCTAAATCCAAAAAATATGATCGATGCATCATATCATCCTTGGAATCAGTTAAAGAAGCTATGACATCAAGGATGGACTTATCCAAAGGGAATGCGGTATCTAGGAAATCATGTGAACTCGAAGAGTTAACAACCCATGCAGGAGGAGTAGGATGATCACACTTCATATGAGGATGGAGTTGTTGACTAGTATTAGTTGACAATGATGATATTTCTAGGGAATAAATATAGACCACTATGAGTGGTATGATGGAACCGTAAGAATTAAATTTCTTGGGACAAGGAACCACCCAAGGATCAAAAAACCCAAGGGATCCATTGGTAAAAGAAGAGATCATATTGATTGGAGCAATGATCGGGGTAGGGGTGGTGTATGAAGCAAAAAGGTTCCTATCAATTAGGAATCCATGAACATCCCTGCACCAACACTCGTGTAGGCACTCTGGGAGTCACCAAAAAAGGGTACATTTGAACTTTCATTGGATCCAAGGTTTAGGGTGAAAAATGCAAGTTGGTCAATGGTAACTATTTTCCCCTAATGAGGAAAGCATATGACACTAAAGATAAATGAGATAATTGTAGTCATCTCATAGAACCAAGTACGCCCGAGTAGCATATTGCTCGCAAGAGGTGCCTCAACTACCTCACAACAACAGAGGTAATCTTACCACCTAGCTCAATGGGAAATGGGGTGATAATCCCATAAGGCCAGAACATATGTCCATTGAAGGCTTTCAATATGGTTGTAGTTGTATCGATATTTGGAGACCCAATGGATTTGTAACATGAAATGGACATGATACAAGTCAAGGCTCCTTCATCATTGACGACATGAAGGATGTTCTTCCATGGTACTCTCACTTTGATTTAAAAAGTGATTTGGTGGGAAATCCTATGATGAAACTGATATGAATCAAAGGTAATAAAGCTCAACTATGAGGGATAAACCCCTCCTACCACAGACGACAAATATTTGTTGTGCACAGGGAAGCTTTTGAGGGATTTGACGGAAAACATGGCACATGGTGCCTGGGCCAAGTCTTCAAAAATATTGTAGTTGTGTGTGGCCCATGCATTTGGATTATGTGTTGTACATTGAAGAACACCCTTCAGGGGGTGAAGAAATGTGTCAAAGGATAGATTCTCAATCTGAAGAGGGCCACCAAGCTAGGAAGAGGAAGCAGACTCCCATGTGGAAGGTGTAATCTCAATATTATCATAGTTTCATGTTCAAGTTTGAAGGGAAACCATCTCATCACACATGAATATTGTAGCATTCAAGGATGAACCCTCATACAAAAGGGTACATGCCATGCCCCCTTATGGAGGGGCAGGATTTGTTGCAACCATTTACTGAGGATGAGGGGGGGAAGAATGAGGTAAGAAAGCAAGTTGTTTGGGGGGGATTTTGTTGTGCTAAGTAATGGTGGAACTCATCCTTCTGGGGAAACTGATGAGTAGGATGGTCCTACCCAAAAATCATGTAGGGTAAATTATTCTTATTCTTCTCTTCTATTCCCCCCTTGATTGTTTTGGATTGGATCAGACCCTCGCTAAGTATTGGAGTTTTTCTTCTTGTTCCTCTTCATCCCTCCAGGTTGTTGAGGATTATTTGGTTGCATGGATTGCACTGAATTCACATCGGAGGCCTATGTGGGGATCAAGGTAGTTTGAGAAATATGAATATTATCCAATGGGTGTGAGGAAATAGACATCTAGCCCATATGGTCAACTAGTTGGACCATAAAGGAATGAAATATAGAACCAACCCCACCATCGACATGGGATCCTGGGTTTGGTTTTATCAGATCCTTTGATGGGTGAGGAGAATGTGAAATGATATTATAAAGAGTGCACGAGTAAGAATTAATCAAGTATAAGTGTTTTGAACACAATATGGTATGCTCTTTGGTAGCCTCCTCTACCATAGAAACATCCTTGGAAACGGGTTGTAAGAGATACATTGTGAACCATTCCATCAAGACTTGGTATGGAATATGGGTCTTGATCACTCTATGTATTTGC
>ML781539.1:4583-15596 GCA_009831015.1 Picea engelmannii
AATCTAAAACTAAAAGATACTGATATAATAAAAAATCGGAACGCACCAAATCTGAACATCCCTTTCTATCTTGCTTTCCGCTTTCCTTTTACAGAAAGGACACCCAATAAGGAATGGGAGTAAGGTCGTAAAGTATCTGTTAGAATGCCATAAAGTATTTGTTCATACGGAAGAACGCATGGTTT
Organism: Picea engelmannii; assembly: GCA_009831015.1. Classification (NCBI taxonomy): domain Eukaryota; kingdom Viridiplantae; phylum Streptophyta; class Pinopsida; order Pinales; family Pinaceae; genus Picea; species Picea engelmannii. The sequence goes on from ML781539.1 coordinate 4,769, forward strand.
GAAAGCGTGCAAGAAGACGGCACGCTTGGAGATAGGTCAAACAAAGAAAATAGTAAAGTGTTTATACATATGAAAGAGTAGATCTATGGTTATTAATATAATAGATCTATGGTTGTGTTCAGCGTGAGAATCCAATTTGAGATTTCATTTTTACATATTTTAGGTATTTGTTAATGGGTCTCAGTGCAGATATATTTATGGTTATTAATATAATAGATTTTAGACATTAAATTGATGTTTGAGATTTTTTTGTTTGTAAGATAAGGGACTCTCTCCTCGAGCAATTTGAATAGGTATATATTAAATGCTTTGTTGTGGGAGATGACACATTTGGAGAAAACTCAAGTACAATAGAATGCATAGAAAACAATAACATCAAGAGTTTATATCTTAAATAATTAGGGTAGAGACAATTAAAAATTGAGATTTTAATTTTTTTTTTAAAGTGAAAATAAATTGGTGGTTTAAAATCTTAGTGTGTAGGTTTTCACAATTAGTCATATTGTTTAATGATGCTCTAGTTTGATGGATGTTTCTTAAACTTATACACGGTTTGATGAGATGTTTCTTAAACTTATACCCGGTTCACTTCCAAAAAGTGTCAAAAAAAAATTATCTAAGGTTTTTTTTTCCTTTTTGTATTTTTTATACAAAAATATTATCCCCTATTTATTAACAAAAGTGGTTTTGTAGAACATAGAAACTTAATATACCATGATCCTTATACCATTGGAAGTCACTACAAGAGAGTTTAAAACCACTTCAAACTAATCCTCCATCTCCTTTTTTGCAAGCCAAGAGAAGCCAAAAATCATCACCTTTCCTTCACAGTTCATCATCATTCCTTCGCAGTTCATCATCACCTTTCCTCCACAGTGTCTCGTGCTTCTAAGATATCTAGAAGCACCCATTTCCATGCTCTTTACATGGTTTAAATGGATATTTATCGATTTCACAATGTTCACACTGAACCTCATCAATATCTTCACCAAACTTCTATTATGATAACCACAACTTACCATTTCCCCCCTCTATGTGTACTTCTATGCCAAACATTTTGTTATTCTACTCCTAGATCCTTTATCAAAAGTTCGAGCCAACTAATCCTTTAACCTACTGATCTCAACCATGCTTTGCTTGCAACAAACATATCATCAACATAAGACCAAGATAATGAATATGTCATTGAAACTTTTGAAGTAAACACAATGATCGTACTCACTTTTAAAGAAACTTTGGCTCACCATGAAGGATTCAAACTAAAGAAACTTTGGCTCACCATGAAGGATTCAAACATTGTGTACCACTGCCCGGTTACCTTAGGCCATACAATGATTCCCTGAGTTTGCAAACAAATCTCACTTTGTGATCTTGAACAACTTCTAATTGTTCCATGTACATATCTCTGCTAATGAGGATTTTATGAACAACAGGATCCCACAATCTACATCCCTTATCTCCATCACTATAACCAATAAAGATTTGCTTCCTTGACCGAATTTGGCCAATCCAGCCAAGTGATCCTTCACCTCTCACCTCTAGGATAATCTCAATGGAGTATGCAATCCATGGGCTCTAAAAAACATGAGATACCAAAAAACATGTTCTTGAAACCACAACTCTTGACCTAACTTCCCCCCTCCTTTCCATGACCAAGACCGACCAAACTTCCCTCAAAGTCTTTCCATGACCAAGACTGCCCAAACTTCCCTAAAAGTCAGGTTATCTGGGAATGTCGCATGCTCCCCCCTATCACCTAGGTCTATGTCTAGACTTTATAGGTGAATTGTCAAAACCGAGGTACACATGCCTAACCAAGTCTTGCAGTCGTATGCCAATTTACATATAAAAAATGTCAACTTCACCTTGAACTTTTCATTCAAAACCTTTGTTGTGTCATTGCTTCTATCGTTGCGCACCATCTTCGACTTGTTCTTCTTCTTTATCGTGCTCACTAGAATCCATCAAATCTTCCACCAAATTGGTTCGCTCTTCACATGGTTTTTTAGATGGATCCCTCCACAAGGGTTTGCAGACGACTCTACATCCAAAACTAGTATGTTGCCTCCGCAAGGGTACTCTTTGCAAACAAGAAAGAAATATAAACATTTGTCATCATCATTTGATGAAAGATCTTGAAGGCCTCAGTAGGATGCCCATTTTGGTATACCCAACAATCATAGTACTAAAAGCAATGTCATATCCTTCACGAACTTTGTTAAACACATTACAACACTTCGCACAAAAACATCCAAAATCAAGCTTGCCTCTGACAATGTAGCCATGAATCTCTTTCCCCTCTCCCAAAGTTGCCAAGCTCCCACATGCCTAAAAAAACGATGCCATAGCTATTGAATTTGGGCTTACGTTCTTCGACCTACATATGTCGGAAACATTCCAATGTTTTTCCATGATACCTATTATGCATAAGTTTGGAAATCATAACAATCCATGTGACCACATCTCATTGAAACGTTTCCTCAAAACACTCAAAGAATGCACATGCTCCATGGCCAATGCATGCCAATCGTTGTGCATGTTGCATTGTACGCGTTGTTTCCCACACCCTTTGTTTGGAAACAACCAACAACCAACCACCTCGACCATGGTAGTGACCAACAACCATTCACTACTCCTGTGAGTTGTCTTTCCCCACAGGGTCCTCACTCCACGAATCTCTGACATAGCACGTGCATTCATGGGCTATTTGACCTTATTTTTCACAATTTAAAACCCCCTTTATGAATGAACGTGATAAGATATTGACCAACAAGGTGAAGCCCTCGTGCCTTTCCCTCAACGATTTTCCTCTACCTGTGCCAATCATTCGCTTCTTTCCTTACCAGTGAATCCTTCTTCACATGGTTGCCTCTACCTCTATGGATTCACCTCCTCTATGAGTGTGTCCCTCCCCTTGGGATTCAATCAGTTGCTTGCATCTATTCGAATTCCTCCCAACCATATTGCTCTTGGCCACACTTTTCATGAAAATAAGGTAAACCCAAATAACATAACGGAAAAAATTTCATATTTTAGGGTTTCCCATAGCATTTCATAATGAGAAATTGCCCGCTAGTTGCAGCACATCTAAAATAAGTTTACAACCACGGGTCTAACAATGAGTGCCTGGACCCTTTTCTCGGCCTCTACTACTACTGCTTCCACGTGTTTGACTCACTTGACAGATCAACCCTCTATGCCTGGGTAAAGGTATGGATTGCAACCTCTTCATGCCCCTTGTACAGGTCTGTCTGCGCCTGTCTCTCCTTGGCTCACTACAACCTTGATCTGATACCACTTGTTGGAGTCGATTTTGCACAACAGAGGTTAATGACCAAATAAAAGAATGAAGATAAACAAATCACACAAAATAGAGATGAATAGGGGGAGGGAATGATATTCTTTATTGCTCATCCAACTAGTGGAGAAATGAATCACAAGTCTCGAGAAGCTCCTCACAGGATTCTACATTTAAACAAAGAAAATATAAAGCATTTCCAGCCATACATAAATCCAAACGCTTGAGAAACCTCTAGTTGTATTGTAACTGCAAGGTGTGTGTTGTCACCACCCAACAATTACCATCTTTTTCATTTTTTTATCGTGTTTTAATTATATAAATTGAACTTTTAATCAACATTAAATATGCTATTATTACATAGGTTGAAATAATATCCACATAGTTAAATATAGTGAATGTGAATGTGCCATGTTTACATAGTTTGAAATAATATCCACAGTTAAAGATAGTGAATGTGCTTGTTGCTAAGTGTTCCCTTAAAAATATCTCTACACCTTTTAATAGATTCCAATGTATATCTTAACTTGAAAATGGGTTATTCATTTAACAAACATACCTTCTTTTTCGATCAACTTACCTTATTTCCCAATCAATTTTGTATACAAATTTGGAATTTTTTTTTTATAAATTGTTGGAATTACAAGTTTTGATTGTTGAAATTGCAGTATGGAGTTGTTCCAATGTGAATGGGGATGTAGAATTCTATTTACAGTGTCAAAATTTACATTTTTTTATAATTTCATTATCAAAATCATGATTTTTAATCACTGGATTTCGACAAATTACTACCAAAGAGAGATATTTTCTACATAAAACACTGTTATTTTTATCATTACGTTCTTTTTTTAAATTACACTCCACACTTTTTTTATATATTTTTAAAATTATTGTGGTTGGATTTTTTTCTCTTTTATATTACTCACTTCAACTTTTCTTTCATTTTATTTTATTAGTGTTACATTATGTTACACATCACATCCATACTACATTGTAGAAAGCATCTCACTTCTCCCATGCAAGGACATGAAGTGATGTGATGTGCATAATATGACGAAATGTTATGTAATGTAACATGATGTGATGTGGCATGATGTATTTTTAGAGAGGTACACCATGAGTGCTTGCTAATGTTTATGTGAAGTGACATGAGTACCTACTAGGATTTTAACATGATGTGACATGACATGATGCACTTTTAGAGAGGTATGCCATGAGTGCTTGCTAATTTTTATGTGAAGTGACATGAGTTCATGCTAGTATTTTATGTGACATGACATGAGGTTTTATTGAATGTATTGTTAAAAAAAAAAAATTGTTAGGTGTGACATTCTATTAGTGTTTATGTGGTGCAATGCGAGTTTGTACTAGTGTTTATGTGTTGTGACGTGAGTGCCCTCTAGTACATGTGACTATCTAACTTCCAATTACATAAATAAGTTGGTGGAAGTTGGGAACACCATATTTGCATGTCATTTGGTATCAAAGTAGCTTTGAGCTCTAGGGGACAAATAACTCATCAAGAGAGGGTGCACAAAAGATGATCGAAGATCGGTGGGAGAAGAAATGATGTAGAGAGGAAGTAGAATGACACTAGTAAAAAACCAGTTGTAGGAATTAAAGAGTCAAATAGATTGTTGACCTCGTTTTTGGTTGTCGTGCTAAAATCATTAACAATATAAAATTTGCATAAATTTTCATAGCCACTTGTTTCACTTATATTATTATTTTCAGCGACTAACATTACACAATTGGAGGTGAAATTGAACTTTTAGATCCTTCTCCATCCAAGCAACATAATTTCAAAAACACACAAAAAAACATTTTACTTCAACATCGTCAGTTTTGACCCTCATTTTCTTAGGTGTCGTAAGTTGTAGAAAATGCTTATTTTCCTCTCATAGCTCAAAATTGATTGTTTGACTTCTTCAAGTGGCATTCTGATTTACTTTTGTTGAGGTTTTTCTCTCTTATGGAACAATTTTGGATACTTTTGGTGAGGTTTTTCTCTCCTATGGAACAATTTTGGTGAGTTTTTTCTCTCTTATGGAGCAATTTTGGATACTTTTGGTGAGGTTTTTCTCTCCTATGGAACAATTTTGGCGAGTTTTTTTCTCTCTTATGGAGCAATTTTGGCATGGTTGTGGCATCTAGTTAAGAATTGCAATATGACTTGCATGGTTATGATGAGAATGTTCAAAGTTATGATGAATTTCATTTAATAAATGAAAGTGGAATCACTAGTTTATTTTCGAGTGGTTATAATTATCATCAATCCAATTTAAATCATTTTGATTATCATTCCTCTAATCATAAATGTTTTCATGGTTATGATGCAAATTCCCAAAGCTTTGATGAGCTTTCCTTTGATAAATGGAGGTGAGATCATTGATTTGTTTGTGAGTGGCTATCATTATCCCTAATCCAATTTAAATAATGTGGTTTTCATTTAAGTGATTATGTAGCTTGGGATCATGTGATTATGTGTTCCAAGTTTCTTTCATTGATAAGAGTGTGACATATGAGGCGAAAATAATCGTTGGTTTCACCGGCGAACTACGTGGGCATTATACAGTGAAGTTTTTCGGTTCAACAAACACGGAATCCATAATCTATCTACCTTTGAGAAATATTTTGTGTGAGCTAAGAATGGAATTCCCTTTGAATAAAGGTAGTTTTTATGCGGTCAGTGGATGCGGTAGACCTACAGTAATTAAGGTGCCGGTCTCATGTAAGCCATTACATATACAAGACTCGATCCGGTCAGCTCCGAAATAACCTACAGCTAAGATTACGGCAATGTGGTTTTCATTTAAGTGATTATGTAGCTTGGGATCATGTGATTATGTGTTCCAAGTTTTGGTAGCACAAATTGCTTACATTCATATGTGGACCTAGATTGGTTACATTCATACATGGTTTCATTTGGAGGATAAAAGTTTGATACAAATTGATTACATTATGTGCATGGTTTTGTTTTGATAACCTAAATTGGTACAAGGTTATGATTACCATAGATTTATGTAATACCATTCATACATGGTTTTGTTAACCTTGATTTATTTCAAATATGTAATACCATTCATACATGGTTTTGTTTTGACCATAGAAGATGGGTACAAGGTTGTAATTAAGTTACATGAAGTTACATGGCTTAGTTTTTGTTAGGACAATTGAAGCTTGGAAAAAGGTTGCGATTAACATGGTTTTGTTTCAAATATAATATTACAAGTGTCTCGAGGCATATTATACTAACTCATCATTCAAAATATTATTTCAAAGTTATAGTATTGAACCATTTCATATAATTCTAATATCATGGCTCGTAGCGTATAACACTTTATTGCTTTGGAAAAGCTTTGATTTTGATATATGGCATGATCCAAAGAGTTAGAAAACCCTTGGTATTATTTCATTTGGTAAAACCTATGTCTCATGGATTTTGGTGATTTTGGTGTGTTGAATACTCATGTGAACAGTGCTTGATTTTCTAGCTCTCCTAATGTGTTGGTGTGTTCTCTTGATATTCGGAATTTTTCCTCTTATTGAGGAAGAGAATTTATGATAAGGAGACTCCTTCATCTCTTTAATATTTCTTGTGTGTCATGTTTGTTTTGAGATCTTTAAATTTTCATTGAGAGTCTTAAAAATCCTCCTTGTTATTGTCTCGAGCTCTTTAACATTTTTCTTGAGTTCATCAAGAATCAATCAGTTAGTGACTTCAATTTTTTGAAATTTTGTACTATTTACCATATCTTGGATTTCAACCTCTTTCACCAAATAGTTTTCATGGTGGTTAATTTCTCTTCCAACATGTATAAGTGAAATTCTCAATCTTTGTTTTAATGTTTCATGGATGAATCTTCAAAAAATTTAATAGAAATTGTAACATTTACCTTATTACATTTAGACATGATGGTCAAACACCTTACTACAAAAACTATATACAAGATGTTCTATATGAATGTGTTGTGGCCACAACAACCCCCCTTTCATTTTGATTTTATAAGCGAAAGGAAATGGGCCCCATTCTAAAATTTGAACTCTAATGCCTAATCCTCTACTACTATGAGCCTAATGATTATTCTTTACCTACCTTGAGAGAGTTGGGGGTTTAGATCTTTATTGATGATTGTATTTGATGGAGGTTTGTTAATCCTTTTGATCTTATACTTTCAAATGTTCTTCATAATGATTTTTCACTGATGATGCCTCACTGATATTTGTATGATGAAATTGACAAGTTATCTTTGGGACCTTTTGCAAATTTCAAAGTATTTGATGATCCTATATGATTGTAGAGTTTGATGTTATGTTTTATGCTTTGAATGAGTTTGCTTTTGAGGACTTCCTAAATGGATGACTTAAATGAAGTGTTGGAATGTGACAACCAATTAACCAATTTAGGTTAAGGTGGTTCATGATTGTTTCAACAATATTCTATTATTGGATTTAGTTAAAACTAATCAACAAAAGAAGGTGGTAGCATTTAATGTAATTAGTTTTGTATAACTGAAGGAGAGGTTGTTTAAATATATATGCCTGAGAGGCAGAATGTGAGAAAGGGGCTTCAAGCCCTCTCCGGGCTGCTGGTTGTAATCTCCTGTCCTTTGAGCAATAAAATGTTATTTCCATTGTCCCGTGGATTTTTCCCTCACCCTGAGGGTTTTACCACATAAACCTCCGTCTTGATTGTATTATTATTATGTTATGTGTGTTGTGCAATCTATATTTCATTCTTTCATATAAGTGAATGAGATCTTTTGTGGGTTCATGGACGCAACAAGTAGTATCAGAGCATCAAGGTGGAGATTCGTTGTCACCACGAAGAATCGTTGCGTGGATAGACCGTGTGGAGATCACAAGATCTCATGCACAAGAAATAACTTGTTACTATTGTTTGGAAGGTGGAGCCAATGAATTAAGAAGCCATTAGAAGGAAATCATAGGAGGAAGCCACATAGCCAAATCGAAGGGCAACGTAGTCAAAAGAGCTTTGAAACCCACAAAAAACAAAGATTGAATCTGGGAATGAGGATAGATTGAGTTGTTGCTCGTGGTAATAGAGGTCGACAGGTGCTGGAAACTATGAGAAAGGTGGCTAGGATATCTGATGGATGGGAGGAGCTCCAAGCAACGATGGCTTGTGGCAGTGCGAAGGGCGAGTGAAGTATGTGAACCACGGTTTTTTGAAAGAGTGAGGACGTTATCTATTATTCTTGGGGATGTCAATCTATAGAAAAGAGGCATCAATTGGGTTCTGAGGATGTAGATCGAAGGGAAGAGGATGTGGATACATGAGCCTGATAGGAGTGCCCAGTGGATTCTCAGAGGTTGTTGGGAGGTCGAGATGATGGTTGTTTCACATCCTTCAAATTATGAAATCATCTAGTGCTAACGACGATGTCATCCAGGTGAGAGGCTTCCATTCTTTGGTCAATACGTTCAATTGCAGAAAGAAAAATATGTAGTCGTAGAGTCCAAGATCCCATAGCTAGTGAAATATCTCTGTCTTTGGAGGCAGAAGATCGAGACAAGTATCAATGAGATTGTTCGAAAGTATGTTGCCATTTCTAAGCTCAAACCCCACAGGGACAAAGAATTGCATGTGTGGAGAAACCGCTAGTTTGTTTTCATCCTTTTGTTTGTGCGATTGTCTCTAGGGCAGATTACAGTGATGATGGAATTCGTGTAGAAGAGCATATTGATGTTGAAATTGTTCTGGTTTCATTCAATGGAGGTAGATGAAATACAATTGTTTGTCAGATAGTGTTTACTGCACGGTTTGTGCATGCATGTAGACGCAACACAAAGTTGAAATGGACAAGCGTGATTGCAAGTTTGGACTAGTTGAAAGGGTGATGCAAGTGGTGGAAGGCATAGATATGATGAATTGATTAGATTTTAATTGGGTAAGTTCACATAATCTCATTCTCAAAGTGATCATATCATTTGTTTGGATGTTTGTGTGAGAGGATAAACATGCATGAGGTGAAGTCTCCAATATGAGAAGAGGATGTGAAAACTCTACTTTTAGAATGTCATTGTGAATGACAGTGGGAAATGCATTGTAAGGATTGTGGATAAGAGTTATCCATGTGGCCATCTTGATGAGGTTATTTAAGTACACAATCATTTTGTAAATGCACGCACCTAATTCAATGGGTTGTTAAGATAATATTTTTTTTAAATCATGTATTTAAGCATGAGTATGCTTATGTGATTTATGGGTAACTTCAACTTCAAGTAAATTGGAGTGTTGATAGAATTTGTAAGTATCAGTAATGGCATGGAAAAGAAAGAGGTTTTGGGAACCAACAACCAACAGTGAAATGGCATTGGAGTGACGGTAATGTCACTGTGACAATGAATTATCTTTTATTTATTTTGTAGTTGTAAGCAATTAGATGTAAATGGGCATATGACTATAAGACCTAGAAAGGCATGCGTACCCCTGGTGAATCACCGATAAAGTCTAGATGTAGGCCTAGGTGATAGGAGGGTATTTGTCTCATGAGATTACATGTAATGAAGCTTATTAAAAGGCTAAGTAAAACTCCATTGCAAATGGCTCTGGAGGTAAGTGACAAATACTTACTTGGATGACTTGGTTGGATTTGGTCAAGTGAATGTTCATGTCAAGGTGGAGTGTTGAATACTCTATTATAAGGTGCCTGGAGATGAGCAGTGAAGGCTCATTTGGCATTCTTGGCCGGATTGGGCTAAGGTCTTCAAATGTAACATTCAAGGCAGAGCACTGAAGATGTTCAGGATCGCAACAAAAGATTTGTTTGCAAGCTCAAGAATTCATTGTATGGCCTGGAAAGTGCATCTAGGAAATTGGCACAAGAAGTTGAATCCTTCATGGTGAGCCAAGTTTTACAAGAAGTGAATGAAACCATTCTATTTATGGTACTCACTACCTTGGTGTTTGTTGGCAGCCAATTCATTTTTTTAATTGCTCTTAAAAAACGCTGCCTACACCTCTTGTCTCGTTAATGACAAATCATCGTCGCATTGTGCTTCTAAACATTTGTTTCATTTTTGCGACAATTACAATTTGGTTTCAATTTGATTTTCACAACTGAAAGTGTGAAAATACCTTTTTCATCGTTTGGATTGTCATCGTCTTTTATTGATTTCTCCAAAAGACACTTGACCATTGGTTTATCATATGACTGCAAAAGATTTTTCAAACCTGCGTCCTTTAGCATACCTTTACCTTGATTGCGCATTTGGATCTGTTTGATTACTAAGCTTTGAGCATGAAGATTTTCTGGTTTCATTCTGATCTTGTAAAGGTTATGACGGATTTGGTCTTATATGCTTTTATTCTTATTACTATGGGCTCTTGATTCATTGATTATATGAGAAATTCTTGATTGCAATGTTCTAAAAACCTTGGAATACAAACATTTGATTGCACAAACAAATGCATTGGTAAGATTATAAGGTAATTTGAGAAATATCAATGGTTTGAAGGCGCATTGATTAATCATTATGGATTTCAATTTTAAATCGATGCTTGGT
>ML781539.1:28919-53378 GCA_009831015.1 Picea engelmannii
TCATCCTCAGTTGTGGGAGAACAAGGATATGTAATGTTGATTCAAACTGGAGCAGAATTGATGCGTTGTTATAGCTTTTGCTTTTCAATATATCGACACTTTGTTCCAAGTTTTGTATATCATTTTGTTTCTGGTTTAGTATTGCTTTGTTATCTAAATCAAATACAAGTGATATAATTTCTTATTGTTATACATATCTTGTTGCTTTCAAAGAAATAAAGAACGTAACAATTGTTGATTCATTTTATGAATGATAGCTTTGTCTTCTTCGTAGATTGAATTGTTATATAAGTTTTCTGCATAATAGGTTTCCCTTATTGCAGAAATTTATCATCAGAAAACTGTTATGATTTCTTTTATGTCTTGTTTGTCCTGTAACATACTTCAAGAAGCAGCATAGCTGATCGTTTTCGAGAAGCTTAAGGACTAAATGGTGTGAATTTCTTCCTCCAACCAGCTTAAGAAGTCATCCTACACAGGGCAGACTTGGAGCATTTCCAGGTCAATTAGTTAGATGTTTACTATTTATGTTAAGTATTTTAATATAAATGATAGTTTAGTTAGATTTAGATTACATTGTTTAATTTCAGTAAGATATATTAGATTGTTTAATTTCAGTAGTTTGTGTTTCCTTTTCATAAAACATAGAAGATAAAAAAAGAGATTCTTGGCTGTCTCAGGGCAGCGAACACATGAGTTTTGCAGGTTTTAATCAAATCTGTAGTTGTCCATAATGTACATTTGTGAATAAGGAATTTCATAGCTGATAATTAGATAGTTGATTTGAGTTATTATAATCATAGTTAGCATCTTGTATATATAGTAGTTAGTAGATTATAGTTAGAATAGTGTAGTTAGTTTAGTTTGTTTTATTAGTTTCTAGTTTCCTTTATTAGTTTAGTTCTTTTTCTTTGTTTTATTAGTTTCTAGTTTCCTTTAGATTTCTTAGCTCAAATTATCTCTCTTTGGTTTTCCTAGAAGACCTTAGGGCGGCCAACGGAGCCGTTAAACTCGTCAGGGTGGTCCATTCCAAACTGCTTGGGTTATTTAGACAACCCCGGACCGGTTCCACTCTCCCAGTTGACGGACGATCAATTTCGCCCATCAACAGTGTTTAGATTGTTGATAATATGCTTATATAAATAAGTAGCATGATTAATATCAACAATTTGGCTCAATTGACTTGGACATTAGAGATGAAGGATCTGGGAGCAACAAAAAAATCTTGGGAATGGAAATACATAGAGACGGGATTGATCGTAAGTTTTGGGTTATCACAACTAGAGTACATGGTATGATACTCAAGAAATTTTGTATGAATAATGTGAAACCGGTAAAATCATTTTTGGCTTTCCATTATACGCTTTCTTCAGGGTTGTGTCCAAGTAATGAAGAGGAAAAGGGTTAAATGTCTCGTGTATGGTATGCTAGTATAAATATTGATGAATGCTATGAGAGGATCATATATTTCACATGCAGTTGGTGTTGTCAGTGGTCACATGATAAATCCAGGTGGAGCAGTGAAATGGGTGCTTTGGTTTTGAAGCACTAGCGTCACCTATCTTTAGCTTGCGAGAAGGTGATGAATGGACAATGGCAGGTTATCAGGTAAATTGATTGTCAAGGTGGAGATTGTTGGAATGTGACAACCAATTAACCAATTTAGGTTAAGGTGGTTCATGATTGTTTCAACAATATTCTATTGTTGGAATTAGTTAAAACTAATCAGCAAAAGAAGATGGCAGCATTTAATGTAATCAATTTTGTATAACTAAAGGAGAGTTTGTTTAAATATGTATGCCTGAGAGGAAGGATGTGAGAAAGGGGATTCAAGCCCTCTCTGGGCTACTGGTTGTAATCTCATGTCCTTTGAGCAATAAAATGCCGTTGCCATTGTCCCATGGAAGTTTCCCTCACCTTGAGGGTTTTACCACGTAAACATATGCCTTCATTGAATGATTATTATGTTACGTGTGTTGTGCATTATGTCTTTCATTCTTTCGTATAAGTGAATGAAATCTCTGTGGGTTCATGGACCCAACATGAAGAACATATATGCATTTTGCATCCTCTTTCTTGCAATTTGTTCTTAATGTCTTCATATTTATGCTCAAACTCTCATATGTTCATCATATTCTTCAGTTTCAAACTCATGACTAGAATCACAAGATCATTAGTTCTTTTTATGAGTTTGAGATTAGATACACACAACTTTCGCAAAATTGATTTACAACATCATATTTGCTATGAAAGGCCAAGATCATGGATGATTGTCTTTGAAAAACTTCTTCTTTTATTTCTTCATTTTGCAAACAAATCCAACACGTATTCATAAGTTTGTTAAAGGAAAAGGAAAATAATGTAATATGTATGACATACTGGCAAGTATCTTCTTCCTCGCATAACAAATTTTATTCTTTTTGTGGTTGCAGGAGCAGGGTTATAGAGTCACTTCTTTTACTTGACCGCTTCAACTCTAAAATGCATATGGAAAACCCTTGGTCTTCTTCCTCTTGACTAGACTTATCTCTATTCAAATCTTATCTACCATTTGAAGCCAACATCCATCATTCAAAATTAATCCTTGTCTTTCCCAAACCTCAGTTGGATTTGTTGTTATCACCATTACATTATTTTCTATTTTCACTTCCATTCTAAGGCCTGGATGTTATTGTATTTATTATTTTACCAGAAACCTAATCCATGATTGGAACTTTGATCCTCATTTGGAGCCTTCATCCTTATTGGGAACCTTAACCATTGCACTTACTGTATCAAGATATTCCTCATCGGGAGATGTATTACCATTTTCTCATAGTTTACCATGAGGTATGAAGCCTGTAAGGTTATCAAATCTAATCATTCAGATTCCCCTCATCGGATTGACAATTTACCTTTCTCAACTTTGTTCCCAAAACCCAAAACCCATTGAGTCAATTAGATTTATCTTAGTAGAAAGGATCCATAGAATTTTTAGATAAGATTACTTTTCCAACAGACCTATCCCATGAACCAATGAGATGATATCCATCGGGTCTTCAGTATGTCAAATTACTTCACTTGCATGGTTTCTTATTCTTCCTAATCATTGGATTATGAAGCTGATCAAAATTCGTCCATTAGTGATCCAGATTATTTTCAAAACAAAATGAAAGCAGAGATATTACAATGAAATACAAATAAAAATTGCTAGAAATAGAGAGATACAACAATACATGATTTCTATTAATGGAAGAAATGTACAGAGACTGTAAAAATACAGAGTGCAAGACTTGCTAGAATGGTGGCATCTTTATCTCTGAGATGAGATGTGACAGCTACGCTCATTTGCAAGAAGATGATTACAATGAGGCTCTAAAGGAATTTGTATGATAAACATGAATGCCAAAACCCTATACATCCAAAAAACTAACCCTAGGAGATGAAGCGCCAAAAGTCATGTGGACCCGGTTGGGGTAAGTTAGTACATTAACTTCTCGGGGTCGTAAATTTTGCATACAATCTACGTTTAGGCATGTGATAGCCCGTTGGAAAGGTCTTTTCAAAAACTACACATTATGTCATCAAAATCTGACTTTGTCTACAATTTTACTGTGGCAAGCCAAGAAAACATTGTTTAGAGCCCCAAAACGACCTTGGAAGTACAAAAAGATGTACTGGCATGAAAAATTACAAAATAAGGCAATTGAAATAGGTGGGTAGCCACCAATATACACATGGATGTTGTGTAGGTATTCAAAATAGCCCTGTAAGTGCAGAACCCACAATTACAAAGAAATGTCCCAATTATAGAGAAATGTGTTGAACTGAAAACTGTCAAGATGAGCCAATTGGAATTTGGAACAGGTGGGTGGTCACCAATATCCACCTGGATCAATTAGGTTTACCCTCTCTGATTCATCCTTGATTATATTGATGTATCCTACTTGCCACTCTAGTGTCAATCTCCCTTTCATCCTATGGGTCACCCTTCATGGCATTGATGTGATGTTAATGTGTCATGTGATGCATCATCCCTTTTCACACTGCTTATTCTCCATTTGTCTTATACATATTCACACGATCTATATCTCAATATGATGTGCCTACCTAACTCAACATTCGGGTATTTGGAATTTTCATAATATGCTTTGTTTCAATTTTTTTGATCTCTAGGTGCGGAACCGTCACCGGTGCAGAACCTTGATCATTATGGAACCTTGACCCGTGTGAAACCAAGCCTATTTTTTCCCATTTTGTATATATTATTTGTATATATATTTTTGTTTTTGTTTTTTATTTTTATTTTTTAATTTTATTCTTTATTTATTTGTTTGTTTGTTTTTATTTTTATTTTTAATTTTTTAATTTTATTCTTTATTTTTTGTTTGTCTGTTTTTATTTTAATCGTCCCATAGTTTTCCAAATCCACCCATGGTTTTCCCAAATATACCCATGGTTTTCTTAAATCTATCCATGATTTTTCGAAACCTATTCTGAAATTTCTCTATTCGTGGTTTTTTACTCTCACGATATGGGCTCAAGGTTCTATGCCTCCTCTAGTTCCACACACAAACCAATTATGGGGTGGGAGGGACCCTATAAACCATTAAAAATCAATCCATCCAATGCATGTGGGATAATGATTTAAAATTGAATATCAACAATCAAGATCAATCTCCTAAGCATATCAATGGTTGATGAGTTCTGACTTTAGGAAGCCATAACTCATGATTTAGGAAGCCAAATCAGGTAAGAGTGGGTTCATTGGAAATATATCAAAGTGGAGAACAAATTGGAAGAGGAATTCAATCCATATTATCAACAAAGATTCCCAAAAATTTCAGGTAAAAGAGGGCCACGAATTTTATGGGGAATGGATTGTAAATTCTTCAGACAACCATCACTTGAGTTCCAGGAGACGAAATCAGGCCCATGAGAGTAGGTTGGAAATATAGTAGAGAGAAAAACATGTTCGTACATCTATTATTGACAGGTTGATGGAGGAAATATCTAAAAATTTTGAAAGAAAAAGGAGCCAGGAATTCAATTGGAGATGGACCATGGATTGTTCCAAAACTCATATCTCAAGCTCTCAGTGATCAAATTACATGCGGGATGACTCGTTTGAAAGATAAATCAAAGAAGAATAATATGGAAGGATATTATTCACTAGATTGACATAAAAAACACCTAGAAAAATTCGAGGAACAAAAGAAGATACAATTGAGCAGATTCGATGATATTTGCAATAAATATCAATCATGAACAACCTACAAAGCGAGATCGAATATTCATGAGTGTTTTTAAATTCTATCTATAATGTTTATATATTCATTAATGAAATTGTGTAGTAAATTTGAGTCATTTAATCAGACAAGATAAGCAATTTGAAGGGATGTAACTAATGTTTGTTATAGAATGTGAAAGGTCTTCCTTGTTTTATAAAATCAAGACCATTGAATGTATAGATGATACTATTATTTCATGGAATAAATAGAATAAGACAATTTGGCAACCATAAATGGTGTTCACTTGCATAATATGGGACTATTCTACAAGTATAATTGGATTTTATGGTTTATTTGATAACATCTCATATGAACTATTTATGTGTGTGTTGTTTAAGTTATCTGACATTTATGGTTACTAATGAATACAATGGTAATGTTACAAGTTCAATCTGCAACTATTTGTTATTTAATATGCAATCATATTGTTTTAACATGTTGTTGATTAACATGAATTATATATGTAATTAATGATATTATTTCATGTTGTGTTCATTATGTAGATTTTCTCCTATGCGGGATAGGTTAGAAGTAGTTAGATTAATTATTTTTACTTTTTTCAGATTAGGTTTAGAATTGATGGGAATTCTTTGGGGCACAATTTATTGTCTTCCCCTCTTTTTATTTTAATTCTTAGTGGCAACCAGACCCACATACTCGTCAAACATGCTACCTAAAACGAGAGTAGGTCTGATTGGGACCTTCCATCGAGCATTCTCCCTTAACTTCTTGACAAGCCATTTGGACTCATCAATAGAATGTGAGTCAAATAGACTTTGAATCACCTCAATCAAAACTTCCAATCAAAATTTATGTTGATTTTAAGATCATAGGCCTTTTAATCCCTTTATTTGGTGATCTATAAATTAGGGACTTATAACCCACGCACTTCACCAACATGGATACTTTACATAATTAACTTTCTATTATTTTTTTCTCTAACTTATGTAAATCTCTTTATTCTCTAAATGGATACAAGGCATTTGTTCTCAGTTCAATTAATATTGAAACTTCGCTTCAATATTAGAGGTATGGTATGCTCTCTAGGAATCCTACACACATCAACCAACTAATAACACAATAGTAATCATGCCAATAAAAACCAAGACTCTGTAAATACTTTTTTATTGAGAACTCCATCTTTGGTGTAACTCTTCTGCACGTTGATATCCAACTAAACTAAATCTATCAAGATGATCTAAGGTTGATACTATGCTTCTTTGATCATTGTATGGACATGAAGGTTCTACTTAGGCTAGGGTTGAAGGTCTAGTTACTGCTTCGATACCATGGGCCAATAATAACCATCAATGAGTTCTAGTGACAATGTTGGATTACTGAGAGGGGGGGTGAATCAGTAATGAGAAATTATACAATTTATTAATCCTTTAAACCACAATGTATATTCCTTTAACTTATTCCACCTTGTTCATCTGTTTATCATCAATATATTACTACATCATAAACATTAACATCCATCAGTGCATAATAAACAATAAAAAACATATCCACACAATTCACAGTACACCAATATTTACGTGGAAATCCAATGCAGGAGAAAACCACATAATTCTTTTCTTATATGTCAAGAATTACATTCAAGGAAGCACCAAATTCCAATTCTCCAACTCCAACTGGAAGGAGGCTCCAACCCCCTAGTTTCTTAGGATCCAACTTGAAGGAGGCTACAAAACCCTAGGTTCTCCAGCTACAACTGGAAGGTGGCTACAACCACCTATTTCTCAAGATCCAACCTAAAGGAAGCTCGAACTCCCTAATTATTTGACACCAATCGGAAGGAGGCTACAACTCCCTTTCCCTGCCCCATCCAACTGCCCTGAAATATAAGTGTCAAATGATGAAACCACTGCCACACTGTCCCTGTGAGATATACCATTGTAAACATGTATCAAGATGTGACAACAACATGTAACCAATCTGTATCAATACCTATAGTCAACCTGTATCAATAACTTATAATCAACTTGTACCAATAACCTATACCAACATATACCAACAACCTGTACCAATAATCTCCTCAATAGATCAGATATGATGACATAGATCTCATACCCAATCTCACAAGAATATCATTGAAACCATGTGCATCTATGTTTCTCTAGTCATTGTTCCATACATGTGCATATAATTATAATCATGTGTAGTAAACCCTCACATGGACTAGACATTAAACCCTTACTGATATGTAGCCTCAAACTAAACCAACAACTTCAACAACACATCACAACCAAAATCCCAATATCCATATTCCAAATACCAACAAAAAAATAACAAATGTATCCCTCAACAAATCTGATATATGCAACAATATTGAACAACCAATACCATCTCAAGAGCTAAACCCTAGCTCACAAAACATACCTCAAACAAGATGTGCCATATCTCTCATAAATAGACTCCGACCATGTTGTTGCCGTGATTCTACTGTTGCGATTTTGTTGCCGTGGTTCTGTTGGCGTGGTTTTGTTGTCGTGATTATGTTTCCGTGATTTTTCTGCCGCACTTTTTCTGCTACGATTTTTTTTCCGCGATTTTTCTGTTGCACTTTTGTCTACCGCACTTTTTCCGCTGCGATTTTATGCCACACTTTTTCTATCGCTATTTTTCTACCAAAATTTTTATCTATCAATAATACCTTCCAAATAACCTTTCACAAATGATATTCGATGAATTTCAACAGAGACAAATGAGAGAGGCTTTCCTTTATACTCTTCATGTCTTCCTCTAGAAGTTTCCTTGCAACAACTTTACCCCTTTCTCCATCTTCTAGGGTTAACCCATTAAACCACTTTTGTACACTTAACTACTTTGTCCACTTTGACTATTCAACCTTTGTCCACTTAACTAAACCACTTTACCACAAATAGTAGGTTCTCCACTTTTAGTTTCAACTAACTTTATTATTTAATTAATTTCTTTTGCAACCACTTCGACTTATCCATAAATAGTAAACTCACCACTTCTTGTTGCAACCACTTTATTATTTAAATAATTTCTCTTTGCAACCACTTTGACTACTTTATTATTTAAATAATTTCTCTTTACTCACAACTTCTTATTGAAACTAACTTTTCTATAATTACTCAATTCATAACTTCTTTTCCCTTAACTAACATCTTGTTGCAACCACTTTATTATTTAATTTATTTCTAGGTCAACCACTTTGCCTATTCAATATTCTCATCACAACTACTTTACCATAATTACCAAACTCACAACTTCTTGTTGCAACTAATTTATTTTTAATTATTTTCTGAATGCAACAACTACACCCATGATTAACTCCTAGTTTCACCCACTTTAACTAGTCAACTTCTTGTAGGAGTTACTAGAATAATTTGACTTCTTTGACCTTCTAGGGGCTTCTATATAACTCATGAGGGTTCTCCAACTTCACAAGGCCATAACTCTATAACCGTGAGGAGTTTTGTGATGTTCCGCATATCGCCAAAAATGACATGACATGTACTATCCATCTAGAATAGTCTTACCTGGATATACACTAGTCTTCATTACATTATTCCTCAACCAAACTTGGGTTCCTTACCCATACCTCTAAAGTTACCGGAATGTGCTATTGGACATACTCAAAGGTTGACATCAATATAAAACATCACTCTTCAAGGTTTGACATCAATGACAACCAACTATCCAACTTTCCATCAATCTAGACCAATTATCTAACAATCTCCCCCTTTGGAATTGATGGAAACACTTAGTCATGACAACACTCATGCTCATACTCCTTATCAATGTTTCTATCTCTCCTCCTTTGACATCAATGGAAAAGGGTATCTCTCCTTGGGGATGCTCCCCCTCACTGAAATCTCCTCAAGGTTGATCCCCCTATCTTCTTTGCAAGATGTCATGTAATCATTGTGAACAATATGATATCACTTCAATATGCTTCTGCTACAGATGCTACTGCTCTACCAGAACACTAATCAAATTCTCAACAATACCATGATCTGTTATTCCTATGATGATCCTTGGACCTGTCCATGTATCATACATGCATCAACCCGTACCTCAACCTATTAGAGTTATTTCCCATTGGTTCTTTCTTGAGTAATCAAATGAAACATATGAAAAAAATTCAAGAATAAGCATTTAAATATTTTTGTGTCATTATCATCCATCATGATAATGTTCCTTTATCTCTAAACCACTCTCTGAACCAATATATGAACCAATATTTGAACCACTTTCTGAACCAATCTATGAATCCATCTCTGTCCATACTGTCTAAGACTCTGCTACTCAACTATCCACAATCATGACCTATCTGTCTCAGCTACTGCATAGACTCCCCCTATCTACTATTCATGTTACCTGGGAGTCTCCAAGCCAAATGGATCAGAATAATACCCGCTCTGATGTGGATTCATCTTCCTCTTCGTTGGTATATACATCTTCCCTTTCATTCTCTCTCTGAATTTTGTCATCATCCTGAGTTTTTACATCTTCTTCATCCTCCACTTGAATTTCGATACTTTTCTCTTTTCATGTAAAGTCATCGTGTTCTTGTGCTACTATAAATCCTGAAAGTATGATACCTTGGACGTGTTCTTAATTTACCTACTCCTCTTGTTTTTCACTTCTTCTCCAAACTTTTTTGTGTCCCACATCAACATTTTATTTCATGGGAGACCTTATTATTCTTCTGCAATTTTGAGTTGTGTGTCCATAGTTGTGGCATTTGTAACATTCAATATTTTGAGGGGCCACATAATCATTTATTGCCCGATTATTTCTTTCATAAGACCTACAATCTACAACCTTATGTCCAAAGTTAGTACAATAAAAGAAATTACCATAAAATAAATTTACATACCTGGGAGTAAATGATTTTCCTTATGGTGTAGTCCTTCTGTAATTCTACCTTGGCTTATAAAGATCTTCTCTTTGGTTGTTTCTTTCATAATGATTGAAGCTTCCTTACTGCTTGAATGTAGAGGGTCTTTTATATTCATTTATTTCTAATTCCTATTGACCATGATTCCTTCCTTTAAGAAATTTTGCATAACTCATTTGTTATGTTGCTTTCTTCATGGAGCTTGAACCTTTCTCAGTCTACATTTGGTTCTATCCTAGTCCAGACCTGTCATAGTATGGCCTTTGATTTTTTATGATATTATCCAATGTGGTGGTGCTATCTTGCTACACGTCCTTCTTCAGAAGATATTTTCTTAGAGTGATTTGTTCTACTTCCAACCTTTGAATCATCTTCTCCTTATCTTCTAGTTGAATTCTGAGTATTTCTTTAATCATTTTGTCCTCTTCTACCCAGAATTTCAACTTCATAATTACCTGGTTGACTTCCTCTAAGTTGAGATTCTGAGTTCCGTTTAGTTCTTTCTTGAGAAACTTGTTTTTCTTTCTTTCTTTCGTTAGTTCTTCTAAGGCACTAATTAATTCTTCTATGAGATCGACTTCGCCTTCTTCTTCTGAACTATCAGAGTTTCTTTTTTTACTTTCCTTAACCATAAATAGTACCTTTTCTGAATCACTATCAGTTTCATCATCTTCACTAGATGAGGAACTATCTTTTCTTGAGTATATATTTTTCTTGAAGGATTTCTTTTTGTTTTTCCAGTTTCCCTTTTGACATCTCTTTTATTTCCTGGGATCTTCCTCTTCGTCACTATTTGAGTTTCTGGAATAAGGCCACTTATTTGAAAAATGACCAATTTTACTACAATTAAACATTTTAACGGAAGCTTACCTTTTTATTACATTTTCCCTTTTTCAACTTTCTTACGAAGTTTTCCATTTCTTCATCTTCTTATGAATCATCGCTGCAGCTACATTTTGACTTTGGCTTTTGCTTGCTCTTTTTTTTTGTCTTCTTGGATGCTTTGAATGTTGCTTCCTTTGTAACTGGATTTTCTTGTTTTGTTATCATTTCATAGGCTGTGAATATTCCATGTAGCTCATCCATGCTTATCAAATACATATATGTTATTTCTTCTAGTGTTGAGATATTAGGATAAAATCTCATTGGAAGAGATCTCAGTACTTTTTGAACAATTATAGATTCATCAACTTCTTCTCCCATTCCTTTAATTGCATTCACTATTTCATCAACTCATAGAAAGTAAGCTACAATATTTTCATCTTCCTTCATCTTCAACTGTTCGAATTGGCCTCTATAAGTTTGAAGATTTTCTTCCTTGAATTTGGCATCTCCTTCATAAACATTTTGAATTTTGTTGCATATCTCCTTTGCAAAGTCACAATGCATAACTTTGACATATACTGAATCAACTAGACCATTCAGGATGGAATTTTTGGCTTTCAAATTATTTTCTTCAAGTTGCTTTCCATTTTTATCTGTTGGAAGAACGATTGGTGATTTGTATCCATCTACCATTGATCACCAAACATCAAATCCTTGTTCTTGTACATGTGTTTTCATCCTTCTTCTCCATAATGCATAGTTCTATCCATCAAACCGTGGTATTCCATTTTTATACATACCATTGCTCTCCATGATCTACCTTCCAGTGGTTAAATTGTTTCGTGAAGGAACCTTTCTCTGATACCAATTGTTGGATTACTGAGACAGAGGGTGAATCAATAATGAGTAGTTGTACACTTTATGAATCCTTTAAACCACAATGTATATTCCTTTAGATTATTCAACCATGTTCATCTATTTATCATGAATATATTACTCTATCATAAACATTAACATCCATCAGTGCATAACAAACAATAACAAACACATCCACACAATGCACAATACACCAATATTTACATGGAAACCCAATGCGGGAGAAAACCACAAAATGATTTTATTATATGTCAAGAATTACATTCAAGGAAAAACCAACTTCCAATTCTCCAGCTCCAACTAGAAGGAGGCTCCAACCCCCTGGTTTCTCAAGCCCAAACTGAAGGAGGCTACAACCCTCTAGGTTCTCTAGCTACAACCGGAAGGTGGATACAACCACCTATTTCTTAGGCTCCAACCTGAAGGAAGTTCCAACTTCTCGATTCTCCGACACCAACCAGAAGGAGGCTACAACCCGCTTTCCTTTCCCCATCCAACCGCCCTGAAACATAAGTGTCAAATGATGAAACCACCGCCACACTGTCCCTGTGAGATATACCACTGTAAACCTATATCAATATGTGCCAACAACCTGTAATCAACCTGTATCAATAACCTTTCGTCAACCTGTACCAATAAATTGTAATCAAATTGTACCAATAACCTATACCAACATATACCAACAACATGTACCAATAATCTCCCCAATAGATTAGATATGATAACATAGATCTCATACCCAATATCACAAGAATATCACTGAAACCATGTGCATCTATGTCTCTCTAGTCATGTGTCATACATGTGCATACAATCATAATCATGTGTAATAAACCATCACATGGACTAGAAATAAAACCCTTATTGATATGCAACCTCAAACTAAACCAACAACTTCAACAACACATCACAACCAAAATCCCAATATCTATATGCCAAATACCAACAACAAAATACCAACTGTATCCCTCAACAAATATGATATATGCATCAATATTGAACAACCAATATTATATCAAGTGATAAACCCTAACTCACAAAACATACCTCAAACAAGATGTGCCATATATCTCATAAATAAACTCCAATCATGTTGTTGTCGCAGTTCTTCTGCCACAATTCTGTTGCCGCGGTTCTGCTATTGTGATTCTGCTGCCGCGGTTTTGCTGCCACACTTTTTCTTCCGCACTTTTGTCTACCACACTTTTTCTGCCACACATTTTCTGCCGTGATTTTTCTGCCACACTTTTTTTGCTGTGATTTTTCTACCACAAATTTGATCTATCAATAATACCTGCCAAATAACCTTTCTCAAATGATATTCAATGAATTTCAATAGATACAAATTAGAGAGGCTCGTCCTTTCCTTTATACTCTTCATGTCTTCCTCTAGAAGTTTCCTTGCAACAACTTTACCCCTTTCTCCATCTTCTAGGGTTAGCCCATTAACCCACTTTTTTCCACTTAACCACTTTGTCCACTTTGACTATTCAACTATTGTCCACTTAACTTAACAAATTTACTACAAATAGTAAGTTCTCCACTTTTAGTTGCAACTAACTTTATTATTTAATTAATTTCTTTTGAAACCACTTTGACTTATCCATAAATAGTAAACTCACCACTTTTTATTGCAACCACTTTATTATTTAAATAAATTATCTTTGCAACCACTTTGACTACTTTATTATTTAAATAATTTCTCTTTACTTGCAACTTCTTGTTGCAACTATCTTTTCTATAATTATTCAATTCATAACTTATTTTCCCTTAACTAAATTCTTTTTGCAACCACTTTACTATTTAATTTATTTCTTGGTTAACCACTTTGACTATTCAATCTTCTCATCATAACTACTTTACCATAATTATCAAACTCACAACTTCTTGTTGCAACTAATTTATTTTTAATTATTTTCTTAATGCAACAACTATACCCATGATTAACTCCTAGTTTCACCCACTTTGACTAGTCAACTTCTTCTAGGAGTTTCTAGAATAATTTGACTTCTTTGACCTTCTAGGGGCTTCTAGATAACTCGTGAGGGTTCTCCAACTTCACAAATCCATAACTCTCTAACTGTGAGGAGTTATGTGACGTTCCACATCTCACTAGAAATGACATGACATGTACTATACATCTAGAATAGTCTTACCTGCATATACACTAATCTTCATTACATCATTCCTCAACCAAACTTAGTTTCCTTACCCATACCTCTAGAGCTATTGGAATGTGCTACCAAACATACTCAAAGGTTGACATCAATCTCTAGGGGTTGACATCAATATACAACATCTGTAACATCCCGCTCTTGCACACATTGAGCGAACTTATTCTTTGAGGACACTTGTGTGCAAGTGATCTGGGTAATTATACTATTGGTCGTTTCAATTATGATTATGAGATATTGTGGATTTGATGACATGTTATTTGTTGTATTTACATAGATATGTGCTATTGACTGGGTTCTCTTGAATGTGCAGGACTCTAGACATTGAGGATGCAGAGGCATCGATGAAACCCCTTGGACTCCGGATCGAGTCAAGGAGTGGACTATTAGGGTTTGAATGTTGTTGATGTGACATATTTACATATGCTTATATGCTATGATGATTGATTATTATTGCTGACATCATTCGTTGATGGATGCAGGTTGACAATAGCTTGCTGACCAGACTCACATTTGGAGTAAAGGGGGCGCACACGACAACCAGAGACATTGAGGGAGAGGTGTGGCAACAACCATGCCACAACCTACTAGCACTCCCGCCGTGGCTCGAACTGTAGGTGATTACCTATTTCAAGAAGACCCACGATGCCATGAGGGAAGACTGTGACAGTCACTCATGATGATTCTAAGGGGTGCGTAATAAGGTAGGGTCCTTATTCCTTAGAGGCCTTTAGTCTCCCACAAGATCATCTGATGGAGTATTGACTCCAGGGGTTTGACGTCTACCAAATTCAGTCAAGATGCAAGTGGCACCCTTGCAGCATGTAGTGTGTCTTGAAGGGCACATCGTGAAAAGAAAACGAAAATATGTGAGTGGCACCCTTGGAGCACACAGTGCATCTTCAAGGAAACGTCGCGCAAAGAAAACAAAAAGAGGCGAGTGACAACCTTGGAGGACGTAGTGCGTCTTGAAGGGAACGTCGCGCAAATAAAACAGAAAGAGGCGAGTGGCACCCTTGGAGCAGATAGTGCATCCTTAAGTGCACATCACGATTTTAACTCGTAAGTTAACAAAAACCTAGTGCCTAAAAAACTATGCCTCCTTCGGACCTGGTCGGCCTTAAAATGAATAAAGTGATGAGTAAGTTTAATAACTAAAAGTTCCCTTAAAAATTGTCGCCTAGCCTAGTGAAATTAAAACCTAGGTCTAAGTAGAACATGTGGATAAAGAAAAACCAAATAAACATGTAACAAGAAGGGGGGCAAGAAATTCAAACTTAATTATTAAAGTAAAAATTATAATGGAGGATTAAATTCATTAAAAGGGTAAATGGTTGTTTTTATCTACACTTGCTAAATTGATTTTTAGTTAAAAAGGAAAAAGGGGGAAACTTAAAAGAAAAAGGGAAACTTAAAGAAAAGGGGAAACTTAAAGAAAAAGATGAATGTCTAACTTAGTAAGGAATCTAGCCTTTGAAACCTTCTATTTATGAACTCAACTAGGAATTAAGAAAGGCATAAGTCATTTAAGAATTGTAAGGGGACACTGATGAGCGTTTTTATAAACACTTTTAGCTGGGTGAGGGAAATAGACAAATTTAATTAATTAATAAAATTGATATTCTGGTGCAACTAGGGGATCGGGCGACATGTGTACGGGGGAGGTTTTTTGAAATTAATTAAATTAAAAAGGAATCTAATGAGGTTTTGGGAAACTAATGACTAAGAAAACTCTATAAAAAGGATGGCGGAGGAGGACTGCAGATCACATCTAGTTTGCATAACGTTACGCTACTGAAATTTCATCTTCACAGAACTTTCTCTTGTGGGAGCTGGGATACCCAGCTCGGGTAACGAGTGGTAGCTTGACCTTGCGAGGTGAGCTGGGTGATAGCATTATCTGGTAATGTGTGCATGGCTCCTTTGTGGCTCGAGGGTCTCAAGGGGAAGAAGAGTACCCCTAGCGTTGGCTAGGAGGTACCAGTGAGGTCACTTCAGTTGGCAAGCGGGAGCTGGACGCAACGCACGCGGGAAAATGACTTTCGGTTCTTCGCATTTGGCTATGGTACGCATGCACATACTTTGTATTAAATAATATCTCAATTTATTGTTCATACATTTATTTATTATCGAAAGCTCGCTTGCATAGATGCCGTTAAAATAAAATATTACGTTTTTGTCTCGGGCCATTATTTTATTTTACTCTGCGTTTTTATTGTTTTTAATACAAAGAAATTATGTTTTTATCTTTTGTTCTTATCCTTTAAGTTATTACTATGTGCCTAAGCAGTCGTCCAGTAGCCGAATTGACTGCCTTTCACTCTAGTTTTAAAGATTTAGATTCAAATGCCCTGCTTTCCTGTGCATGGATAATAAGTGAAGGATAATTTCTCTTCCCAACCAATTCCTTACTATGTACAATGAAACTTCCTCCTTATTGCTCAAAATGTTTTGTGGTCCTTACCCAGTGAACGATTCCCTTTTTCTCTGTGCCTTGGTTTTTGTTTTTTTAACCTTGCGTCTTGGATCCTTTGTATCTTTGCGCCATAACTCTTAATGAATAAACCTTCCATGTATTGCAACACCCACTTTTTCTTAACGCTCGATGCATAACCTATGGCTTTCAATCATTGTTGTATAGTGCCCTTTTTTTAAACCACAGGATTAGCGCTTTGCATAACGCTCCTTGAAATCGATGTACATAATAAATTATTAAAATTGTGCATCAAATGTTTAAATAAAGTGTTCAATTGAGACCACTTTTGGAATGAAAATTTGAAATATTTGTCCAATAAGTTTCAAATTTGTGATTAGGATATCTGCCAAAAAAACCTCTGGTCAGTAGTCCAAAGAAATCTTGAATCTTATTTTTCTCCTTGTAGATATTTCTTACTTTTTTAGGGATTCTCATAGATTTGGATTTTCTGTGTACATAGTAGATTTGTTAGATATTCTTCTGGTATATTCTTTCTTTTAATTATTCATGTTGATGAATAAAAATAGCATGTGGTAGTTTGGTTGAAAATTCAATTCTTATTGAATCGTGGGTATTGTGATTCTCAGCTATTTCAATTATTTTTCAATTATGATTTTCCACTGCACATGTCTTATTAGCCTTAAAAAATTATGAGTGAAAAATTCTTATCATTCAAAATTAAAACACATTATTCATTCGTTTCCATTTAACAAAATCAGAACAAATTTAAATGAGTGATGGAGTTATTTGACATCCTCTTGGAACAACTTGTATGAAGACTGTAAGATTTTTTTTTTCAATCTTTGTTGAATAGCGCCTTTCCTTAACGCTTTGTTGTATAACCTATGACTGTCCATATTTGTTGTATAACGTTTTTGAAAAATGATATGATGAACAACTCATTTTATCACCTAAATTTTTTCTCCTAAACCGTCATCTGTGGAATCACAATGATTCATCCTGGATTTGAACGGTCTTCCAGGTGTTGATTTCCCCTAAGACAACGATTAGCTTTGAATTTCAGTTTTTACTACACAATTTTTTTTATTGCTATTAAATTTTAGTTATTACTACTCAGAAAATTCTATTGCTAACTGAATTGTGGTTATTACTACACAGATATTTTATTTCCATTGACGTCTAGTTATTAATACACCAAGATTATAATGCTATCTAATTTAAATTAAAAACTACACATAGATTTATTACTATATGTGTCCGTAGTGCAACAAATAACACAACGAATTCTACTCTTACCCCACCGATAATTGTTACTTCTATAAACTCAGAATATTTTTGGTATTTTGGCAGCAAGAATACTGTCGGGGTCTAATATGGGGGTTAACACATCAAATTATGTATATTTTGAAACTGTAGAATCAACAAACTTGCCAATAATTTTCGTTGTCTTTTAATATTCTTGCAAAAAGGTTTATATAAGTTATTGTTGTTTATTGCCTACCAGTTGTTTCTAGGAAAACTTTTCTATAGAATCCTTACATGGAATTTATTCAATTCTAGATTATAGTGGAATTGTTGGAATGAATTTATAATAGAGTTTGTTGGATTGAATTTAATTTTCAGATTATAGTAGAGTCTGATGGGTTATTTTAAATTCGGGATTGAAGTAGCATTGATGGAATTCATTTTAAATTCTAGATTATAGTAGAGTTGATAGAATTTATTTTAACTTCTAGGTAATAGTAAAGTTGATGGAATTTATTTCAACTCTAGAGTACAGTAGAATTGTTGCAATGAAATTATAATAGAGATTATGAAGGGATTGTTCTTAATTAAGAAATGGAATCTCCTAATCGACTTGTCTAGTCTTGTTTATAATGAAGGATAAATTAGATAGAAGTCCCCATTCTAAGGTATGGTTCCTTGCTTGATTGAATTGGAAAAATTAAGAACTTATAGATAAGTCATTGGATTATTAAAACCTTGAATGGAAAAAGATGATACCAGAATATTGTTATATGTTTTTATTGTAGTTAGAGACTGGTTACTATATTGCGATGATTGAGTTCTTGGATGGTAAATTTATTATTGAATTACATATAGATGTTGCGCAATTGAAGGTATTGTGTAGTCACCCGGCATCTTGTGTTTCCTGAATGTTAGAGTGCCTTAGTCTAATGATGTCGTATAATGCATGAGTGTGAAAGTTGGATTTCAGGCATGTGGGATTTTATGTTGGGTAGAAGGTTTCGGCTCATATTGTTTGTGCTTGGGTTCTTGGCCTACTTTTCACAAGGTGGCGACGTAACACCATATGTTTGGTTCATTGTGTGTGTTAATTGACAAGCGCACATTAAAACTAGCTTAGGGTTATGCATCTCTTGATGGGAATGCAGTTGTTTTTTCAAGTAAGGTTTTACTTGTAATTTTAATGTGTTTGTCCCCCGCTCGCCGGAAGGGGTCTAATTAATTGTTGTCGTTGTTACTTTTATGTTTAAAAAAAATAAAATTTCACTTGTTATGTGTCACATGTGGTCGTAACGATTCGGGTCTTTACATATGGTATCAGAGCAGGTTCAACCCTACGACTATGGATCACCATGCTTTCTAGTGTAGTAAACCCTTGAGTAATAACCTAGCACTAATTAAAACTTTAACCTGTCCATGCGATAAGAACGGTTAGATGACACCATAGAGATTCACAACATGGTGATAGGGGAGGAGGTGTGATGCCTCCAGTAGCACCCGCGCCAGAGGGGTCCAACCCCCAAGGAGAAGAACAAGTTCCTAGGCAAGAGTTGATTGTTGTAAGGGATGTGTATGGTTAGACAAGGAGCTTCAAGGGAAATGTTGGAGGCCTTGAAAAATCATCTTTACTAAGATAAGGCCACGACACCTGTACCCCCGAGGGTCCACAACACGCCCCAAAAAGTATTGGTAGCATTCATGGGGAAATATAGAAGATTAAGTTCCCATGTTCACGAGTCCCATGAATGGCTCAGCCGCCAAGGCATGGCTGGAGAACAAGGCGATGTTCTTGGCACTTCGCGGTTACGACCTCCAGCACGAAGGTCTGCATGATGGTCCTCAACTACAAGGGAACACTCTTTTAAGGTGGGAGACGCTCCTACCTCAGCTAGACATAACCGTTAGAGCTGTGTTTTGGGAACGATTCGATGAACGGTACTGGGAGAAGTAAATGTCAGAGGAATTCATCAAGCGCCAGCTCGATGAGTTTCGCACCTTATGACAAGGTGGTTGTACAGTGCCATATTATGAGATCAGATACTCTGGTATGCCCCACATATGAACACAGAGAAGTTGGAGGTCAGGAAGTTCGTATGCGGCCTTAACTCCAACTTCGTGCGAATGTGAGGGTATAAATTCCTCAGACGTTGCATGATGCAGTCCAGTAGGCCTCATTGTCGAGGAAGAATTGACCATGGTGGATAACTGTCGGGTCGAGCACCAGTCCAAAGTGATCGAGGCATCAGGTTCCCTCGCCAAACAAACTTTAGTATTTTTTAGATCCCGGTGCTTCAGAGAGCTCTACTTCTTACCATGCTAAAGGGGTTTTAGGTAAGGGAATTTGACTAGACAAGTTAGATGTGTCGAAATGACCTCGGGTGCGAACCAGATGGTTGGAGGAAAGGAGTATGAATTGTCTCTTTAATCTGGGGATAGTGTAATGAAGTCCAACCTATGACATGATATTAAGATATTACGACAACGTGATCAATATGGAGAGGTGGGAATCACATGATGTGATACTCAACTGTAAGACGAAACAATTGATCTTGGTCGATGAAGAGGGACAAAGACGCGTGATTGTGGGTCAGAACCAGGGAGTCTCCCTGAGGTTCATCTCTTCCTTGCAACTATGGAAGAGCATGCACAAGGGATGTAAGCTTTATGCGATCCTTGCGTTAAACGAGAAGGGAGTAGTGGAAGGTCTAGAAAACCTTCCGGTGGGGTGAGAATTTGCAGATGTCTTCCCTGAGGAGTTACCTGGGATGTCGCCTGAGAGGAAATTGGAATTTATCATAGACCTAAAACTGAGAACTGAACCGATAACAAGAATGCCTTATCAGATGTCGACCCTAGAGTTACAGGAGTTGAGAATGCAACTTAAGGAGTTGTTGGACCTAGGACTTATACGTCCAAGTGTGTCACCATGGGGTGTGCCTGTTATCTTCTTACAGAAGAAGGATGGGTTGTGGAGAATCCACATTGACTATTGTCAATTGAACAAGGCAACGATCAAGAGTAAATATATGTTTCCAAGGATTGATGATCTGTTTGATTAGATGAAGGGTGCAACGGTGTTTTCAAAGATCGACTTGATATCTGGGTATCACCAGTTATGGATCAAGGAGGATAAAATCCCTAAGACTGCCTTTAATATGAGGTTTGTACATTACGAGTTTACTGTTTTACCGTTGGGACTGACGAACGCCCCATGGGCATTTATGAGTTTGATGAACATGGTGTTTTGCGAATACTTGGATAGGTTCGTCTAAGTATTCATTGACGATATTTTGATTTACTCTCGGATGATGGAGGAGCATGAGGATCACTTGCGCATGGTACCACGGTGTCTATGAGAGAACAAATTGTATGGGAAATTGTCTAAATTCTCGTTTTATCAATAAAAGAATCACTACTTAGAGCATTGCATCTCTGATGAAGGTATCGTTATGGATCCAACAAAGGTCAAGGCCATTATGGAATGGACTGCATCGACGAATGTCCTCGAAATGCGTAGCTTCATGGGTTTAGCGGGATTATTAAACCCTAAATAGTGGCTCATTACACCTTAATTGGGGCATATTGAATTAGTAATGTTATTTTATTTATGTTGGCTTTATTCCATTAGTTGTAATTATACCTCCTAGTCTCCTATATATACCAAGGAGACATTTTCATTTGGAATCATCTTGTAATCGTACATTTATGTGGGCATAAGGAGGTTGCCCCCTCGAAGAGGCTTATTTTATGAATTTATCTCTTTTTCAAGGCATTGAGGACTCATTCTGAGGTTTTTCTATGCTATATTGATATTTGGTTCTTAACATATGGTATCAGAGCTCAAGGTCTCGGGGTTTCACTGCTACATTTGAGACACCTTGGAATTCTTGCTATAATTTTTTTTCTACAATGTTTCAAAAGGAACGTCTTGGATGATATTTAGGATACAGAGAAAGGTACATTGGGTTAAAATTTCATCTTCTGAGGCTTATGCTTTCGGAGATACAACCTGTGCAATATAGGGTTCTGGAATCATCCTAAACTGAGTCATTGCAGAATTTTCGCTATAAATTTTTTTATGTAAAGTTTCAGACTCTGAACTCTGGAGACTATTTACAGAAATTAGTAATATATCCGTGGTAAAAATTTCATCTTCTGGGTCATCTTACATTTTCAGATACACCCTGTGGAAGATAGGGTATCTGATTAGTCCTATTGACTAGTCTCAAGAAGGTGTTCCAGTAAAACACTCATAAATTCTTCCTAGAGTATCCAAAATGAGTGAGACTAGTTGCATTGGATAATGGATAGTCTGTAGTATTTCTGGTACGATTTTCAGAATTGTATATCAATTATTTTTTGCGGGGCACGCTATACAAGTGAGATCTTCTGGAAATTCCAAAAATCAGCAAGTTGTGGGGAA
Source organism: Picea engelmannii (assembly GCA_009831015.1). Taxonomy (NCBI): domain Eukaryota; kingdom Viridiplantae; phylum Streptophyta; class Pinopsida; order Pinales; family Pinaceae; genus Picea; species Picea engelmannii. The sequence continues at coordinate 51,049 of ML781539.1, forward strand.
TTTACCGTAAATTCCATTTGGCATGTCCAATTTTGATTAGATCCATGGCATTACAGAGAAGAAATATCAGATAACTAAAAAACATAAATTTTCATACCTAGAAGGGCTGAAAATTTGGAGATATAGCAGAAGAAAGATTGTCTAGCAGAACCACCTCAAAATCAATGTTCAAAAGTGATACCTGGCCAACATGCCACCCAAAAAGGGAACTTCTACACCAAATAATCCTCCAAACAATCCTACATGGACTCTTGATGAAGGTGAAGAAATGTGTAGGGACATAAATGATTTACAAAAGAATATAGTATCAAAATATGAACTACAAGAGATGATGTATTCAACAGAAGCTAAGTTTGAGGCAATAAATACTAAGATGGATGGTTTAAAAGGGGAGATCATGGAACGATTGAAAAACTTCCTAATAGAGAGGACACCTAAAAGTGAAAATGTATCCCATGAAATTCATGATGAGGACACAAGGAAGGTGAATCAAGAATGGAGAAACTTCAACTTTGGGTTGAAGACCAACCACGTTCCTAAAATCGATATGAGGAAGTTTGATGGAAAGGACCCAATCAAATGGATACTTCATATGGAGCAATTCTTTGATCTACATAATGTGCCACATACACAAAAGGTACAAATTTCTTCTTTATATTTCCCAAACATTTTGTATGGTATCGATGGCTTTGTTCTCGCAAATCACTCGTCACTTGGAAAATTTTCACGGAAGAAATTATAGCACACTATGAGGATACAAGGAGCAATACCTTCTTTAGCCAATTGATAAATCTCAAGCAAAAGGGTTTAGTTATAGAGCACATTAAGAACTTCCAAAGATTGAATATAAAGGTAACATATATTCTATATGAGCACTTGATTTATGTATTCATAGGAACTTTAAAGGATAACATTCAACATGAGGTTCACCTTTGGGAACCCAAATCATTGGAGAATGCATTTAGAGTGGCAAGAAATGTTGAAAGTAAAAATATGGCTATGGCTACTAGAAGGACCAATCCTAACATCTATAGAGATAATAATGCTCCTTCTTCTAAAACACCTCAACCTACAAGGTTGACACCTCAACAATTAGAGGAAAGAAAAGCAAAAGGTTTATGCTTTAATTGTGACAGCAAGTGCAGTAAGGGACATAAGTGTGGTGAGAAGAAATTATTCTACATAGATTGTGAAGAGGAAGAAGAACAAGAACAAAAACCATCTCAAGATGAAAATGTAGAAGCAATTTCGTCTGAAGAGTTGACTCCCACGATATCGTGTAATTCATTGGCTAGAATTAACACTCCTCAAACCCTCAAGGTCGAAGGATACATCAAAAAGAAAAAGGTAATAGTCCTAATTGATTCTGGAAGTACTCATAATTTCATTCACTATAAATTAGCCAAAGCTCTCAATTGCTTTGTATATCTAGTGCCAGAGTTTCAAGTAATGATTGCAGATGGAGGAACTATCAATTGCTCAGGAAAATGCAATAAGATCAATCTTACTATGGGGGAATATGTAATGAATAATCCAATGATTTATATACCCATGGGTGGTGTTGACGTTGTACTAGGAATCCAATGGTTACAATCATTAGGAACAATGGATTTTAATTTTCAAGAACTTTTCATGAAATTTTCATTGGAAGGAAAAGAAAATGAATTAAGAGGTATCACAGGGAAACCCGGTAAGGTGATAAGATCTAATGGCATGAAAAAATTATTGAAAAAGGGGCATCAAGGTGTTATTGCACAACTATGCTCACTATATGTTCAAACATCTAAGCCATCTATTTCTCAATATCTCCAAGGGATCATTAATAAGCATTCCAAAGTATTTGAAGATATTCCCAAAGTTCTTCCACCCACTCGAAATCATGATCATGATATTCATCTAATTCCTGGGAGTGTTCCTCCTAACATCGGGCTATAAAGATACCCTTATGCCCAGAAGAGTGAAATTGAGTGCATGGTTGAAGAAATGTTAAAGGATGGTATTATTAGACCTAGCCAAAGTTCTTACTCTGCACCAGTGGTGGTATTCAAGAAATATGGCTCATGGCGTATGTGTCCATATTATAGAGAGCTCAACAAGATCCCTATTAAAGATAAGTTTACCATTCACGTCATTAATGAATTGTTAGATGAACTACATGGAGCAATATATTTCACAAAATTGGATCTCCGTTCAGGGTATCATCAGATTAGAATGAAGGAAGAAGATATCCCAAAAACAACATTATGAACTCATGAAGGCCATTATGAATTTTTGGTCATGCCTTTTGGCCTTACAAATGCACCTTCCACATTCCAAGGGTTGATGAATTC
>ML781539.1:64477-88148 GCA_009831015.1 Picea engelmannii
CCTCTTCATACAACATGACCCATGGTCGCATTGCATCCACGTTTTAAAGAACAAATTTATTGATGGAACCTATTTCTAAATTTGTTGATGTATACAAAAATTCAAAACAAACAACATGAGATCAAATATATATTATCAAATTACAGAACAAACTTCTTGATGGCATCAAAATTTATAAATTCACTAATATATAAAAGAATTCAAAACAAATAGCTTGGGATGAAATATATATTATCAAATTCAATGTAAGCAATTTCTTTGTACTAAATTGACAAAATATAACTCGCTTCTTTATCAAGTTCCTTTTTCCATTTGTTTGGAGTAGCTCCAATTCCATTTTTTTCTCATCTTGATGGTCGTCCCAAATGACTACCCCTGACGTGTCGTCAATTTGCTTGATGTACTCATTGGCATAATAGAACAACTCGTATACTATGTACCCCTCTTTCATAGAGTCCTCTGATTTTTCCCTTTGTCAAACAAACCCCTTAATTTTTTTTCATGCACCTCTCTAAGAAGAACATCTAATGACATGAGAGCACCCCACCTAATTTAACCTCATCATGTAGGTGAATTGGAAGACGGACTTACAATTCCATAAAACTCGTGGGAAGTTCCTTCTCAAACATACAAACAATCTCAGTTATCTCTCGATGCCACCGTGGAATGCTAGCCATATGAATCTCCCTTGATGTAATCCAACATACAAATGAATATAATTTTGATAAGGCATGTCATATGTTATGGGGGAAGTCATGGTTCACACAACCAGAGCAAAGGATAATGACACTACATAATAGACACACACATCATTAATTTCCATAAAACTGTGAGTGCATAGAATATTTTTACCAACGTCAGTATAGAAGAAGAATCATGTATTCAACATACATACCCTTATAAGGTTCGTATGGTCATGTTATTTCAACCCCGACAAATTCCCTTCTATGGTGAAGAAACGTTGTAGAGTCGACCAATATAAAGAAGGTTTCTTAACACCCAATATAACATCCTTGGTCATATTAAGATCATATTTCTTAAAAATCCATGAAGCATCACCTTCTTTAAACTACCAAGAAGGACCAACCTCTCCTCTAGTTTCATTTGTGGGCCAATGTCTCTTTTTAGAATTTGAATCAGTAATATCTCTCCTTCCAGCCAATGTGTCACTTTTATTCCATGACATGTGACTCCATAAAGAAGATGAAAAATTTTCAAATCAAACAATTCTTCCATTTCCTTCTCCTTATATGTGTCATATGCCCTATTCCAATCTATATGTGTCATTATTTCAGGTCTTCGGTTTCTCTTTGGTTTACCATTGAAAGAAGATACAACTCTTGTATAAGTGTGGTCTTCTGGGAGGAATACACTCAAATAGTCGTACAACGAATTTTGTAGGTAGTTGGACCACCTAGACTTTATAGAAGGTCCACAATATTTACATCTATGATACTCTTTTGTTACAATACCTACTATGTTATCGTATACATAGCAGGTTAGTGTTAGTTGCACCAAATGAAGTATGCCAAATAAAATTACAAATATAAACAAATCGATGAACATACTTACCGGAGAAAACTCCTAGTCCTGGATAATCATGCATGTTGTACGCACATATTCCATACGACGTAAAATACCTCTCCATTGATATGGATCGTGATACATCATATACATGTATCCCTTCCCATAATTTCTTAAATCCATCGATTAGATATTGGAGGTAGACATCCATTCACTTCACTTATCTTCTACTTAGGACTATAAGAGCCAACATAAGATGTTCATTATTCATAGATAACCATGGGGGGATATTTTTATTGATCACTACCACTGGATAAAAACAATGGTTGGTGTTTTGGATGGAATACAGGCTAAATCCATCCATATCTATGCTCAATCAAAGGCTCTGTACTTCATCCTTGAATTTATCGGGACATGTATCCTCTATATGATTCATGACTATTGAATTTTCTAGGATTCACATAACTCTTAGCTCAATTTTATTTGATGCATGCCACGTTTGCAACATGGATAATTGTTTTCAATGAAATATCCTTTGAATCCTTGGAATTATAGGCATCTGTCTCAATATCTTATGAGGAGGACCATGTGCCTTACGCTTGTTTTTTTTATTTATGGTACCCGCCATGCTCACATTCTGGACATATCTTTTTGTCCACATATTTGTTTCTATATAAAATGAAATCATTCATATATGTGTGTTATGATATGTGCTCAAAACCCAACATTTTTAGCATTTCCTTTGCATATGCACCACTACCGGGTAAGACATTATCACTTGAAAGTACCTTATCTTTGAGTAACCTGCAATTAGTGGGAAATAGAAATGTACACTATCATTAGGCATGAAAAAAATCAACCATTTTCTTCCTATGTGAAAATATTCCTTAAACAGTTAGGGGAGGTAATGGTTGGTTACCTCAAAAGTGTCAAGAAACATGTGTCTAACATAACATACATTGCTTTCAAGTTGTATAGTAACATTGTTGTCACTAGCTGGGTAGACCTTGCCTACCCCTGTACTTGACCAAATAGAGGGGTGGTGGAAGTTGATTTTAGGATTTTTTTGAAGGTATCTACAATATCAATGTCCTCCCCTAGATCATTTTGCTGGAATTCATCTAACAAAATTCCCTCAATGGATTCGGTATCCCACAAAAAATAATCCATACCAACCTATATATCATTTCCTTCATCCCAAACATGGGAATAACTAGTGTTACTATCAAGGTTTTTAATTGGTGACTCAGGATGTAGTGGGAACTGAATAGGTGGTTGTTTCAACCATTCTCGGTATGCTTCCTCTTCAAGCTCTTTTCGTTTAGCAAAAAGATTGTGACTTGACATCATAGTGGGGTGCAACGGTAGATGGTGGAAAGGTCATTCGTCATCGAAATCCTAATTGTAAAAATATTGAACATTACATCGATAATATTAGTAACACATTGTTTTTAATATGTTCAAACATTACACCAAACACTTATTAGAAGAATGGACATTTTTTTCCCAATAATAAATATGAAACCAACACCTTTATAAAACAAATGTCGAATTAAGAAATACATTTACATTAGTTCCATTGAAAATACAAAAATACAATTACTCAATCATCTTTTTCTTATTCGCTAAGGGGTTGTCTACAAAAAAGAAATCCAATTCACAGTGTAATATCGTTGACCCAAGCTATTTGCTGGAAGATGGAATGTTAGGATCGATAGGATAAATAAGTCGTCCATTTTCATCAAACATCTTCTTTTGGTATTTTCTCCCGATAAGATCTTGTGAAATTTTGGGACTACAGGAATATCTTGAGCATCTAAGCTCGATCCCAAATCTTGATCCTGCAAAATTCAATGAACAATTATTAAATTGCACCTGCATACATAACATAAATTCAATGAGATAAATGAATCATCAATCAAATCTAGAGGTACTTCAATTGAAGTGAGAGAACTTGAAGGACTTCCAAAGATATGAAATGAGTTGGAATCTGAAGAATTGGCCATTTGATATTCTAATTATTTTTTTCCTACATTTGATCCAAAACCCTCAACTTGGGTAGCATAGAACAATCTAACTTCAAAAATAACTTCGAATAACTTTTATAACTTGATGGTGCACTTAATCTCATAAACATGCGCCGTTGCATATGGATAAACCAAACACACCACTGCATTTAATTGAGAGAAGCATCGAAGTCTGACCTTTGTTAATATCTCCACAAAATTCAAATGTGGATGTTTTCATTTGCATTGTGCAAATTTAACTTTCTTACAATGTGTTATTACTTACACACTGCACTGGGGCGTTATGAATTACACATCACACTGATGCATTTCGAACTGTATAGTGCACTGAGTGAAGGAAGTTAGAAAAATAATCCACACTTACTATCAATACTTTGAAATTTGTTGCAAAAATAAATCGGTGTGTTATTATACATACACACCGCACTGGTGCATTACGCACGATATAGTGCACCAAAAATGTAACTTTTGAAAAAAAACAGCGTGCGTGTTTATCATCAATGCACCAAAATATACAACAAAAAAATGAATGTGAATTTGATTTTTTGTGTTTATAAAGGAAAACCATATTCATTCTTTTATTTGTTTTCCAAAATTTAGAAAGGATATTTGTGCAACAAACATTTATTAGCAAAGACTTCAGAGTGGGTGGTTTATTTTTAAGAGCCAAATTTGAGGGGGATTATTGTAGATCACATAGAAATCTGCAGAGGAGAAATTTCATGTATATTATTTCATTCTATAAATCATCTTGATCATTCTCCTATTTGATTCAAACAATTTGCAGTGCATTACCAAACAAAAAAAGGGTTTCATAGTTACCTTCAGTATTGGAAGCCCTAATTTCCTCATTGTTCTTTTGTTTTCTCCTTCTATATTTCACAATTTTTTTTAAGAAACAAATATTTATAGGGTTTATTTATTTATATATGGGAATTTCCTATCCGTTGCAATGAAACCAATCATTGCATTGGATCCCAAACTATCCTGTCGCTGTCATTTTTTTAAAACACCTTCGTAGTGACCGTGTGCTTTGTACATAGTAAGAGCATCGATGTGTATTTGTTTGTAAACAATACAAATTTATTTTAAATATAATAATATTGAAAAAAAAATTCACAATCAACAATGCAAATTTTACCTAGATACACACCAGGGCGTATTGTTTACAAAGTGAACCACTGAGTTTAAAATGGAAAATTATTGTTTTTATATGGAAATCATCATTTCTTAAATTTGTTCACTGCTCGACGATGTGTAATAAACAATACTTAGGAAGTCATGATTTTCTTTATTCATAAAGCACCAATTGAATACAAAATTTGTAAAACATTTTCAATTTCGTAACTACACCATTATATTGTACCGATGTGTATATGCATGGTTTATGTACCAATGCATATAAATATTGTCAACTCCCTGGTGTGGATGAAGTTACAATACGCACCAAGATATTATTTTAAAAAAAAATTAAGTAATTTTTTATATCTGATGATTCCTACTTTTCTTTTCAAGGAGATTTTGAAATTTTCAAGGGACAAACAAGGGGAAAACCAAGACGTGTCGGTAGGGATGTCCAAAAAAAATGCAGAAGAATATGGAAAAACAAATTAATGTAATTGTGTCGGAAGAGGAGCCATCCCAACTATAATGTGCATCAGAGGTATGTAATCATTTATTTATTCTTTTATGTATATCAAATTTAAGTATTGCATGAAATACTATTTTTCAATTGTTTTGTTGCAGAAAATAAAAAAAAATAGATTCATCCATTCAACACATAAGATAGGATGATAAGGAAATAAAAGGGTTGATCACAAACTTTATGAGTATTTACGTTTTTGACCTTTCTTAAGATTTCATGTTTGTTGTGATATTTATATTTAAATAATTAATTTACACCTGTCCATGGATGTCTTCTAGTAGGTGTTAACATACAAAGAGGATCCAATCCATTAATCTATATACATTGGGTTAAGTATGGGTTGTGAGTATATGTTGAAGAATGAAAGTTTAATTAAACAATTTGTAAGTAGTTATGTTGTTTAACTTCCCTTCTTTTATAATTAATTAAAAAAACAATAAAACTTTATATTGATTATATCGGTTGTGCTTTGTCATGCCGTATTAAACATGCATGAAACAAAGTATGGAATGCAACCAACATAGGATATTTTGAGAGAATTAATGAAGCATGGATGATGCAGGAGCATCTCTCCATGAAGCCAGCCAGCCAGCCAGCCACGTCAGCGCGCATGCATTCAGATGCTGAAAGGGAGGCGTAGCCTCATTTAATATTTGAATTGAATGTAATTGAATTGTCTAGGCTGGTGAGCCATGAAAGCCATGCCTTTGAGTAGGCTTTAGGTAGGATCGACTTTAATGCCAAGAATGGCTGAGATCTAGATCCAATCCTGGACTAGACAGCCCATTCGTTGTAATTGAATGTAATTAATTAGAGTAGGTGAACCTGGAGGGAAGCACTAAGAGCCCTCAGGTAAAAGAGATTTTAGAGATCTCATTTGGAGAGTGATGGTAGAGAAGATCCGAGGAGAGCTCGAGGAACACCTTGTAAAGATACATGCAATTCGCCATTTTAATATAATCAGAGAGCAGTTTTTCCTGCATTATTCTGTCTTATATGGATGTCTGTGTGTGTTCCTTTTATATTGTGAATGTATGTTGTACTTGTGCATTTTGCAGTGTTTGTTTGATTTCAGGTTGAGGTCTTTGAGTCTTCACACCAGGAGGGTGTGACAGAACATTGAGGTTTTGATAGCCGTGCACAGGAGGATGCACTTCTGAACTTGGAGGAGTTAGACAGAGACGTGCTGAGGCACAGGATTGGAATCAACAACTCAGTGAAAGACCTTTGAGGTTGCTGAACACCTAAAGAGGCAAGGCTGTGTGGCTGAGACACAGTTGCAGACAAAATCACTGAGGATTCTGCAGGAGCTCTGCCAGGTGGGCATCGAGCATATGCATAGTGGTGCTGAAGAAAGAACTCTGTTGAGAGTTCAAAGATAGAAGTCAGAAGCTCTGAGGAGTTCTGAGAAGCTCTTCCAGGTGGGCATTGAGCGTATGTGTGCAAGGAGTGCGCAAAGGAAGGAATTATGTTAAGAGTTCGGAGAAGACCATAATCACTGAGGATTCTGAGAAGCTCTGCCAGGAGGGCATCGAGCAGGTGCATAGAGGCACAGGATAAAGGAGACAGAACTACTGAACATTCTGTAGTAAAGAGACTCCACCAGGAGGGCATCGAGAAGGTGTGCAGACGGCACAGGAGAAGAGAACTCTTTGAGTTCTGAAAGTCAGAAGAAGAATCCACTGAGGGACTCTCATAGGGTTACTGAATACCCAGAGCACTCAGCCAAAGGTTGCTGGAGTGTAGGATAGCCAAGGAGGCATCCATTTCATTCCACATCTGAAGGAGAGGAAGGATAAAATCCCCCAAGGGGTCTGAGTAGTTGTGAAATCTCAAGAGTGACAACACTGTAGGTGCGCAAAGACTCTGCAGGAGCACAGACGTCGGAATCCTTTAAGGATTCGATAAGAACGAGCTCAGGAAGGACAGCGTTTTCATACGCGTAGGTGAAGCTCAGGTTCGAGGAGCTCACAGAGAAGAAAACAATAAAGGTTGAAGCCCTTGGAAGATTTAAATTCTCCCAAGCCTGGAAGGAAGGCATGTGGAAGCTCAGGAGGAGTAGAAGCAGCCATCGGATAGACCGACAGATTCTAGACCGTCAAAATTCTACGTCCAGGAGGTGCATAGGAGAAGCGCACAGGATAGATGATCTGAGCCATTAGATCTGGACAAGAAATCCCGTCATCCATTGGATCGGGAGGAGTTGCGCAGAGATTAGCCTCAGGAGGAGGAGTGCACAGGGAAGACAGATCTGGACCGTTAGATCTGGTGCAGGATCCCATCAGCCATCGGATCTGAAAAAGGTGCACGGAGGATAAGCCTCATGGACAGGAGGAGAGAAGTCCCGACAGGTATCGGGATATTGGCCATCAGGATATCGGCCTTCCTGAGGTCGAGGGAAACAGGACATCGAAAATTCTGAAACCCCGAGAATTAATCTAGACCGTCCATCTGAGGAAGGACGCGTGGCAGCGAATCGGCGCCATCGGGGAGGAAGCCGACAAGGGGTCGCCCATCGACGAATCGGATATCGGAGTTTCGTGAGTCCAGAGGATAAGGCATCGGGACACTTGAAGTCGTGAACCCCGAGGAGGAATCTGAGCCGTCCATCATCAGAGGACAGGTGTCAAAGATACGAAAGGAGTCGGAAAATCGAGAAATCGGAGTTCCCAAGGTCGAAGGAAACGGGACCGCGAAAGTCTCAAAATTCTGAGAGTTGATCGGGAACGTCCAACTGGAAGGACGCGTGGCAATCATCCAGCGCTACCGGAGAATACCGATAAGAGGGCTTCATCGGCATATCGGGAATCGGGATATCGGAGATCCCGAGCACAAAGGTTTCGTGCATCGTAGAATCGCGATACGCGATTTCTCGATAAGGTCTAGGAGCGTGGGGCCACGTCGAGGGTCAGGAGGACAGGTGGCAAAGGATCGGGCGCCGTCGGCATTTTGTTCATCGGGAAATCGGAGTTTCCGAGGACAAGTTGTTCGCGCACTTTGGATTCGCGATACGCGAAACCCCGATCAGTGGGGACCGGCTGTCAGAGAAACAGAGGAGGAGGACAACGCCGTAGTGGAGGACAACTGTCAACTAAACGGAATGTCGGGATTTGGACGATCAGGAATCCCGCAGGTGTATGCATTAAGGCATCACAAACCCTGAAACTCCGATGAGGGGTAAGGTTGTGATCACGAGGACTGGTCATGTGGACTAGGGGCTAAGCCAGGAGGGCTAGCGTGATCAAAGGCACGTCGCAAATCGGGGAATCGCGAGTCTTGGATACATGAGCACTTCGACATCGCAAGTGCCGAAACTCCGATGGGAGTAAGCCATGAAAGGGAGTAAGTCCACGGTCGCAGAGGCATGGTCATGTGGACCCGGAGCTGAGCCAGGAGGGCCAGCGCGTGGAGAAAACGGTGCATCAGAGATCGGGAGTTGGAGAGTGCTGTGATTTTCGACAGCAGGAACCCCGAAACCTCGATAGAGAGTCGGGGATAACCACGGCTAAGTGAAGAAGCCGAGACAGGAGAAGAGAAGACCTATGGACTGGGTCAAAGATTTAGCAGGGGATCTAAAGAGCCAATTCAGCTCAGTAGGAAGGGAATAAGAACGATCCTGTGAGCAGGAGGTCAAGTGAAGAGACCCTGCGGGGTGATAGGTTGGATCTCGTTTGCATCAATGGATTTGAAAGAATGTGTATTGTTTATGAAAGAATTGGTGCTAAGGGATGTTTTTTATTTACGCAATCATGTATATTCTACTATATATATATATAAATGTAGATATACTTATTGCAATTTATTTCTATGTTTGTAGATGGAATATGAAGGGGCAGAACATAAAATACAAGTCGATCAAGAAAACATTACGTTAAAAAATCAAAGTACAATATTACCTACAAATTATAAAAACATGAGGCATGCACGAAGCTCGAGCAATGTCAACAGTTCAACTGATGAATGAAAATCAATATAATTGAATGTTACTAAGAGTTTTATGTTTTGGAATATTTGTCTCTGAAAATTAGGGATTTTGTTTAATGTACTCGACATATTGTGTCAATTGCATGAGGACATGTTACCAATAAGTGTAACAATTACAAATTGGTTGCAATTTGATTATTTTACTAGACCTTTACGTTGTTCCTTTTTATACAACAATGGGTCTCTTATTCATATATAATAAAACACGCCTCTTATTTCATTGCATTGTCAAATGTTGTAAAATGTTGTGTTCCTAAATAATTAATAAGTGGATGATTTAAATTGTTATAAATAAAAGAGGTGTAATTGGTTGGACAATGCATTAATGTAATCATTATATCAAAATGCAATAATAAAAATATAAAACAATATTATTATAAAAAAAAATTGATTTTGAAACGATTAATTGAAAATTTGTAAAAAAAAATGAATTAAAATGTATACATATTAGTGCATTGTATTCTTTTGAACTCATTAGATGATGTATTCCATAATATAGAAATCTGTGTGTTTTGAGGCACCATACACATCGATGTACATTAATTATAATAATGCACTTATATGAATTATTGAGAAAACACATCGTTTCGTAAATGATATAATGTACAATAATATTTATCATTTCAAAATTGTACGGTGCTAATGTTTAAAATATACATCGGGGCACTAAAAATAATTTACATGTCAATGCATTACATTTGTTATATACACAGGGGTTCTAAATATTATTTATGCACCTGTAACTTTACTATAATATACACAACGGTGCTTGGTAAAAATAATGGTGCTGACATCTCACCTGGAATATTCAAAATTTCACTACCCTTTAGTGCACATGGTAAAACATACATAGGTACATACTACTTATACACACATTGGGGCACATGCTATATTAAACGCAACATGTCTCGGGATAACTTGATTGCATTGACACTCACTATAAATTAAACGCATCGGGGCATACAAATAATAAAATGCATTGATGCGTCATATGCAAACAAGGAAAAATCGGTATGTAGAATTTATAATACCATCGGTACTTTGCATATGAAAAAAAAGGCAGAACTGGTGCACAATAGTTATAAATTCACCAAGGTTTTTTTTTATTATATTAAGCTCCGGGACATTTGTATCATATTAATGCACTAGTGTGTTTTGTTATTATAGTAATGCACTAGTGTATGTTTGGCAATATCACATTGATGTGTTTTGATAAGAACAATACCGAGAAAAAAACATCGCTACAACCTTTGTCTACCCAAACACTTTTAGTTACATGGAACATCCACTAAAACCTCTTCATTCAATAGAGAAGGTTGTAGTGGAGGCTTTTTGAAATTTTTTCCAAAATTTTTAACACTAAAAACTTCCACTAGAAGGTGTTCTCCTTGTAGTGCGGATTAACACATGTCAAAAAATGATTTATTATGTAAACTATGATTGAAATAAAACTCAACTCAATGGACTAGATTCGTGTGCTTTCAATGGTCTACTTAAAATAGAAAGCAACTTGTGCCTCTTTATGGTTTGTGTTTTTTCAGTGACAACCCAACAATTATGTCATCATTCAATAACTCCACAAAAACAAGTGTGGTATACCTTCTTATGCTAGGATCAATTTCTTCCCAACATGGAAACATATCTCTATTGTCAACACATGCTTACTAGAACTCCATCTCTGCAACAAGATCACTTGAATTCCCTCCTTGGTGTGTAATCATAGAACTTTGTTTCATTCAAACATTTGATGAATACTACACACGTATGGTTGTAGGAGACAATAATTAATCTTTTGCAAACTTGAGGAAAAGGGAATGCCTCAATATTTGGATGGTACAAGGACAAGGAAATTTCATTGATTTCCCTGTGGATGATCACATGAAACAATTGGATTGGGGCTTCCCTTGGAATCAATTCATTGTCCACCTTGTTGGTGTGATTGACCTCCATTACTTTTATTCTTCTCCTTGATTTGGAGTTGCAATGAGTTATTTATTTCTATTACGATTTACTTTCCACACTTTGGTCTTACCTCTGTGGTTATTCAAGGGGTGAAGATCGAAATGAATTCACCAACACTTTTATTTCCAATTTCCACTCAACTTGTAGTCGTGGAAAATTTCATTGGAATTGCTATATGGGATACTTAACATACTCATGTTATCCACTTGTCTTTGAATTTGTTGTTGGTTTGGGGAAGTATTGTTGCCATTCCTCTTCTAAAAACAAGCTATCTTGTGGAATGCACATTTATTCTCCCAACAAGATTCCTCACGATGACCTTTATTCCCACAAAATGAACATGCCTCTAATTACCAGAGCTATGGCCTTTCTTCTTGCAGTAGTGAAAAATGAGGAATTTCATGTTTGGTGTAGGCCTCTTGGTTTTCTTCTCCATATTGTGCTAGTTGATTGGCTTAACACTTATTCTAAGTTCTAGTGCAATATAAGTATTCTCACTTTCTTCATCAATTCCCTTCTACAATCAACTAGAAGAAGGATGGGGTGGTAGTGTGTTTCCACCTTCATTTTTTGTTTCTCTTCTTATGATGAGAAAGACATTTCTACCATGTACTTTTCCTTCACAAGTGTGGTCTCATTATTTATTAACTCTTCCTTTATACCATTGAAACCTAGGCCTAACCCTTGTCCATGATATACCATCTTCATTGGTAGCTTGGAACCAATGCCTCTAGTGTGCTTTTCAAATTCACCACAAGGTTCTTCAGAAATGTCTAAGGAAGGTGAGCTTACCCGAGTTGTCTTGGTCATGGTGTTGTCTTTGACAATGGAAATGAAAGGTATACTTGCTTCCTTGGTCTCTTGGACAACTATGTATAGCTTTTCCAATTTTTCTTCCTTCTTTTCCAACTCTAGTTGTAGCTGATCCATCATCTGAGTGATCCTACCCTCCTACCAACTATGCATATGGATGAACTTCTCTCCAAATTGCACAAGTTTCATTCTAATCTTGTAAAAATCTACCATAACTACAACAAGGGATTCCTAACATTCATAAAATATGTTTTTTAATAGTGGAAACAACCTTTTTGAGGTTTCAAGGTTCTTCTCCAACTGTTACATTCTTGTTGGGATTGCTTCACGATTCCATGCTTCCTTCCTAATGCTTAGTATTTTAGACCCAAGGATCATCTAGATTTGACCAAAAAAACATAGAGCATCGACATATCAATCCTTAGCCAAGGCTGAGGAATATCTCACCCAAGATGCAGAGAGGATCACAAAGACCATAAGGTCTTGTGTCATTGATGAAGGACTAAATAGACCAGGATCTATTTCGGATGAAATTCACACATTCCATATCCAACAACTTACTGTGATTAATACGTAAAACAATACACACACATATCCAAATAATGCATGATAGACACACAATATATCATAACTATCATAACTCTATTATTCCTTTCATTTCATTCAACACTAACCTATAATAAACAAACTATACTCGACATCAACAGAGCTACACATTCATTTTGATATAATTCCCCAAAATATTGTGTAATACAAATCCTTTTTTAAACCTCAAACATATGACAAACTCAAAATTATATTCAGAATAATTACAGTATTACAAAAGGCTCAGAGTGAGCTCAATACCAAACAACTCAATGGATATCATCTAACCATCTAACTCTATTTATGATGTCGCTACTTCCTTTTTATATCTTTCTCTGCTTGGGAGCTCCCTCTCTTTGTACTTTTCTCCACTCCTTACACTGACAAACTTCCTTGCATGCTTCTGGCACCTGGCTGCAATCCATGTAGCCTTATGGAATCATGGAAATCTTAACTACCTCACCAACTCATATTTTTTCAACGTCATGATCCCTTGTGTTGTTTTTCATAATCATTCGAGAATATTTTTCGACAATTCCTTTCTTGATTCCGGTGTGTGACTTATTGATTTCCAATGCTATAAAAAAAACTCAAACCATCATGCATATTTTATATCTTGGACTTCGAGTGCAATATAAAAAATTGGTCTGTCGTGCACTCCTTTCCCTTCTCTACACATTTATATTAAGTGCATGTAAAACTAGAAGGGGCACACAAAAAAATTGGAATGGGCATGCACAACTTAGTTTGTTCATGCACACAATATTAACCCAAAACTTTGGGTGCCAACATTCCCCCACCACTATTACTTGGCTTGTCCTCGAGCCCACTACCTCATGGAATTACCGCCTCAATAGATGGAACGGTGCTTCAGAGTTCTTGCATGAGCTCCTTAAATTGGTGCTCGAGCTCATTAAAGTAGCCTTGTAGATCCTGCATAAGATGAACAAATGCCTTGACTTCCACTACTATGACCTAAGAAACTATCAGGTTTGTGTTGTTTATTTTCTCAATGAGAGGGTGTTGTCGGGCGTTTGTGACACACCATCAATGGGAAGGATAGATCCGATCCGGGGTTGTCTATTTAACCCAAGCCGTTTGGTATAATATATCCTGATGGGTTTTATGGCTATGTTATCCAACTAAGATTCTAAAACGACTAAAATATGTGGACTAACTAAAGATATCAATTCTAACAATCAATAATTTACTTACAAATGCTTAACTAACAGTGTCATTGTACAATGGTTATATACAGTTTACAAGGTTTAAGAAAAGCCTTGTGAAAGTGATTGTTTAAGACCATGTATCTAAACAAGATTAAATATAACAAACTTATTCTAATAATTTGAATATCAAACTTAGTAAATAACGAATGAATATGATTGTAATGATATAACAAAAATAGACAAAGCGAATTAACACCTAAATAATGCAATTACTATTCATTCACATATAAACAAATAAAATAAATAATACATTGACTAACCTCTAGTTGATCAACAATAATAAACTAAGTTCATCTCTCTGCATTTGTGTGAGCTCCTCTTTTCCTGTGTCAAGTGAAAACCTATGACAGAAACAATCATACTGCTTCCTGAAGAAATTCAAGGAAGTGTTTCATATTCTGGAGTGAGTTTATGACGATAGAAAGATACATAATTATATATCTTGTGACCTTGAGATAACCAATAACTAACAATGAAACAAATCCCAATCCTCTTTAATGGTGTTACCAACTATATAGCATCAAACGTAAACTCAAAATACTTAAATAGATGATCAATCACAGATATAAGCCATACCAAAAGATAATGAACAACGTAAAGAAAAGCATGATATAAAATATTATGCGGAGAAAAGACTAAAGCTAATTCGACACAGATAACATTTCATATCAAGAAATTACATGAGAAGACAATGAAAAAACCACTGCACAGTTTACATAGGTATAAAGCCAAAGAGAAAATTGCTTTCTTATATAGTTTCAAAAATATATGTCCATTCTATGGTCCAGGAAAACATGCCTCTATCACTAGGAAACCATTGCTATTTAAACGAGTTTATGATATGTTCCTCCTATCATCCAAGATAGAGGCAAATCTTTTAAAATAAGGTTTTACTAAAATAAAATAACAAAAAGATAATTTTGTTGGAGTCTTTTAATAAAAAACATTTACATTAATAAACATTGTTTTTCAAAACAGAAAATTACTAGTCCACTAAACGCTCAACCCATGACTAATTCCCTTAATCATAACACATCAATCTATTGTTCACCTGAAACAATAAAAACGAAATCAAAATTAGACAATAATCAAAACAAATAATTTCAAAAGACAAACTACAGAATCTTTCGATTCTGTAGCTAGTATAAAATAACAACAAAATCAAAATGAATTTAAAATGAATTTATTTATTATCCAAACAGAATCAAATCGTAAAAAACAAAGGAACTATTTACCAATTTAGAAATTCGAAAGAAAGGTACCAGGAAAATCTGTAACATCCCACTCTGGCACACTCGACGAACTTATTCTTGAAGGACACTTGCTCGCAAGTGATCCGGATTATTATGCTATTAAAACTTTTGATTTTGATTATGAGGCGTTGTGGGTTGATGCCATGTTGTTTTACCACATTGACATAGATAGGTGCTATTGACTCGATTTTACTGAGTGTGCAGGGTTGTGGACCTTGAGGATGCAGAGGCATCGATGGAATCCCTTGGAATCTGGATCGAGTCAGGGAGTGTAACATTGGGGTTTGATTGTTTTTTCTATGATATTAGCGCATCTGATTAGATGATATGATATGGATATATTCTGACATGATTTGTTGATGATGCAGGTTGACGATAGCTTGCCGACAAAACTCACATATGGATTAAAGGGGTCACACACAACTACCAGAGATGTTGAGGGAGAGGTGTATATAGCAGCCCTGCCATAGCCTATTAGCACTCCCACCATGGCTCAAACTGTAGGTTAACGATTACCTAGTTCGAGAGGACCCACGATGCCGCGAGGGCAGACTGCGATAGTCTCTCATGATGATTCTAAGGGGCGCGCAATAAGGTGGGGGCCTTATTCCTTAGAGGCCCTTAGTCTCCCACAAGTTCACCTAGCGGAGTCTTGACTCCAGGGGTTATTGATGTCTACCAATCAGTCAAGAGGCGAGTGGCACCCTTGGAGCACGTAGTGCGTCCTGAAGGGCACATCGTGCAAAGGAACAGATGAGGTGAGTGGCACCCTTGAAGCACCTAGTGCGTTCTGAAGGGCACGTCGCGTTGTTAATGATAGAGGGATGAACCTAGATGGCTCTAAGACAAATAACATGTTGAGAAATTATAAAACAATTTCCCTAATTAAATGTCACCCAGTACGAAAATTAAGGCCTAAGTCTAAATTACGCTAGTGGTAGAACCTTGTCTTCTCAATATATATATATATATATCAGTAATAAGAATAAAAATAACTTTAATAATAATTTCGACCTTCGTTAAATCTTGTAACATGAAGGGAGTAATAAATCAAGTTATTCAAAAAAAATAAAAAAAATAAATAAATAAAATACTAATTAAATGATAAAAGGGAAAAGGGGTTAAATTCCACACCTGCCTTTTGAGTTCTAATTAAAAAGGGGAAAGAGGGAAAATAAAAGAAATAGGAAACTAGGGAAAAGAGGCAACATAAAAAGGAAAAAGGGGAACTTGAGGGGAAAAGCGGAAAGTCAACTTAGTAAAGAATCTACCATTAAGAGATTTCTAATTTTAAACTGAATTAGCAATTTCATAATAGGGAAAGCCTTTAAAACCTATAAGGGAATTTGGGGACACCTAGGAGTGATTCTAGGAGTAACTCTAGGTGGGTGAGGGAAATAAGATAATTAATTAATTAAAGAAATTAAATAATGGAGGATTGTAGGGGATGGGTGACACTTGTACGGAGTAGAATTTTTAGGAATTTATTTTTAAAACTTTAATCAAATGATATTTTAGGAAAGAAAGGATGATCAAAACTCTATTTAATGAAGAAGGAAGAAGGATGAGGGGATCTTCTGTTTGCGTAACATTACGTTTCAGAAATATCGACTTTACTGATTTACTTGTGGGAGTTGGGATACCCAGCTCAGAGAGGAGTGGTAGCTCGGCCTTGCTAGGCGAGCTGGGAGCTAGACGTAACCTTTGGATAGTGTGTGTGGCCCCTTTGTGGCTCGGGAGGCTAAGGGGGAAGAAGAGTACCCCTAGCATTGGCTGGGAGGTACCGGTGAAGTCTCGACGGTCGGCGAGCGAGAGTTGCAAGAAGCACGCAGACGACACTCGGAGCAGGCAAATAGGGAACGATACGCTTCTTCATTTGAATGATAGAATGTTGTAGGATTTATGATTTCGATCTGCATGATTAATGGGTAGTTAAACCGAGTTTTTTTTTAAATTTGATGATTGAAACTGTTCTTAGCCTAGCTTGATGATTGTTGACTCCCATGGTCTTCATTCCCCACATGACTTGATAGCCTTGTGGTGTTGACTGTGACCCTTGCGATTTTTTTCCTTCATCCCTAGCACGCCAATCCTCTCCTGAGAAGTCAGCCACGAGCCTGATCTATGGTTGTCGCCTTAGCGTTAAAAGACCTATGGATCTCAATGCCCTGCTTTTCTGTGCGAGTATGGTGAAGCGAAGGACGAACTCATCTTTCTAACTCTGTTGTTGTCCCAGGATGATTGTTTGTCTTGTGCCTTGATGTGTTTTACTAACCCTGAAATTTTGTTGTTGGTGTAGCCTTACATCCCACTGTGCGTTTGTTTTTATTACGTTACCCAGCTGGAGATTTTCTGTGTAGATGGATAAAATCTTTGCGACCATTCAATGGCTTCTCATTTGATCCTTGCACTTCTTTTACTGTTATCTGCGATTTTACATTTGACCATGTTTTTACGCTTGGATGGATAAATTTACTAGGCGTTCCACGAATTGATAATGATTTAACTCTGCTTTTAATAAATGGATAATCCATCTCTGCGCTCGCAATATTGTTGGCCAGTGAATTACTTAACCTATGCAATTTTATTTTTAATGGTGATTTTACCTTGTTGTTCCACCTTTCATTTATACCTTTATTTACTATGTTGACAATTTTATTGAATGATAGTGTTTTTTTTTATAGAGTGAATGCTAAATCAATAGAAATTTTGCTCGGAGAATTTGTATTTTGGTCATATTTTGTTGATTTCCAGGTGCCTGACAAGCTACACGTTTTTCGTTGGCTACCAGTGTTTAATGGACTAAGGTGAATTTTACATTGGGTCCTTATATGGTGTTTTATAGAGAAATAAGCTCAGTAATCTAATTCATTGAATGTATTAATCTCAGCGAGTTTTGAATATCCGCACTCAGCGATTTATCAAACGCTTTTTATTTATCCTTTTATTGACAACCATTTTTATTTTAATCCATCCCTTTGTTATGATAACACGAGTGATTGAATATCAGGAGTCGAACACTATCCATTTGGTAAAATTGAGTTTCCTTTTTCCTGAGAAAATTTCTTTGTACCTGTGTTAATCCTGGGGCGATTCATACCTGCGCGAATTCGTTTTTGAGAGTGTTTGTCTGATCGACTTCTTAAGCGAGTTTTGAGGAACATTGAAAATATAGGTACAACGACTGTCTCTTTTTTATGACAGAAGGTATATCATTCTATTGGTGTGTCCCTGTACACATAATGTCCCTTAGAAGAGTAGCGTTTGAAGGATTGAGTCGCTGTGGTTTGGGTGCAATAGCCAGTAATGGCCGTCTGCATTTTGCTGATGTGTGGCACAACGTTTGCCCATTAAAAAGGACAAGTGGTTACCCCCCCAATGCATAGCGATTTATCTCCCCTTCCGAAGACTGCATTTCATCTTAATTCGTTAGTGATTTTCCTTGGGTTATGCATGTGAGTTGCCTCGGATACCTGGCGGTTGGCCCTTAGATAAAACCGGCATTTGTTTTCTTTTTTGGGATTGCTTTCGTTGATTGCTACCTGTGTTTACCTGTCATTGATTTCGCCTGCGTTTCCATTTGCTGACGGTGTTAAATTTTGGCAGTTACCTTGTATTTGGTAAATGCGTACACCAATTCATAGCTGCCCACACACACATTAATAACTGGCATAGTTTGGGTGGTTGTGGTGGACTGTGTTGATTGCTATATTTTTTCTAGAGTAAGCTCCTTAAAATCATTCTCCTTTCCCAATTTATAAAATACCCCCATCACTTCGAATTGCCACCTTTTCCTATTGCTTAATTCTTGTTCTCGTGACACATGTACACATAGAAGTCAACTAGTGTTCGGTTCCCAAACTTGATGTGAAATTAATCCTTGTGTATTAATGTTTTATTAGTGTTTGATGGTTATGGAGTTAGTTATTAAATTCATTAACACACTTGTATGGTTGGATTATATCCTTCTAATCACATAATAACTAGCATGAAATTGTACTTCCTTTGTTCTTGATCTTACTCAATGTGAACTTCTACTAGAAGATATGATTGATTCTTTTACCAATGATATCCTTGTCATTCCTACTAGTAGCAATTGTATAGTTTTGTAGATTGGAAACTCAACACCTAAGATTTTATGATATCACTATCTAAGGTAGGCATATATATATTTTTTAAAGTAGTTAAGGGTAATTTAATAATCATTGCCTGGTTGAGAACCAACCCCTTTAGTGATGACCCTTTTTCCAATAATCACCCAATTAACAGATCAACTTGAATAGGTATTGTGAATAATCACCTTAGATTAAGTCAAGGTGTGCTCTAGATTTAAGGGTTAATTTATCTTCACACTTTTTGATTATTTAGGACTCGTCATTTAGGACAAATTATTGTTTAGATATTGAAGCAACGTGTGATCCCTTTAATGGTTGAGTAATGCACTTACCTTAATAGATACGTACCGTGCAGGCTAGCATGTTGATCGTTGAGTTCTGTTTTAGTTCACCCTGGTGAAGTTTATGTCCTTGGTAACCTTACAATAGTTACCCTTCATGCCTAGACCTATGATTTGGCCTTAGGACTTCTTGGATGTCGTCACATCATTTATTGGATTGTGCATATGATGAGTAGTGTCTTCATGCTTCTTGCCCACCCGTTGCTTGGGAGTGTAGGCATAGTCATCCTGTCAGTTATTTCGTCCCTTTGTGCGTCAGATTCATCTTGAGTTCGTTAGTCCAGCTGGATGCGTTGCGACAAGGTTTTTGACACATCTGATTCCTGGTAACAACATGATTCCTGATGAGGGGATCATGGCACACCCTGGGGAATAGCGGCGAATGAAATCTTGGCCAGAGTAGGTGCTTGAGTGAGTGTTGTCGAGCACGCAAGTTGCTTCTGGTGCAAGGACCGAATGCCTTCAAGCGTTAGGTCCACATGCCTTGAAGTTCTAGTCCTTGTTTGTCTAAGCTGTGATGTCGGGGCGGGGATGTTTTCCCTTAGCTGGTAGGCGTGGTCATGTTGCGTTGGGTGGGTAGTCATCCTCCTTGCTCTTTTGTGCATGTTTTGCCAGTTGTCCTTGTGCATGAGTGTGGGGTCATTGTAACCTGTTGCATGGATGGGGTGCTCGTGTTCGTCATCAGTGGTGAGGTTAGAATGTTGTTTTCATTGCCTTCTTGCCTCTTATCTCTTGAAACAAAAAAAAAAATTGCTTCGCTTGTTGGCGTAACGATGGGGTCGTTACAAAATCTAAGTTTATTAATAACCACATTGACAGATCTCTTAATACGCTTGTTGGCTCTGTTTGAGTTCAACCGAACGCAAGATCTGAGCTCATCATTTTCCCTCTCAAGAGTTGTGTTCCTAGGGACCACTTTCTTCAACTGTGCCTGTAGGTAAGGAACATCCCAATAATACCTTTCGATATAGTCAAAACAGTTCTCGCAATACACCAGTTCAAGATTTGGTAAAGGTCGAGCTTGATCTGTAGTGGGTAACTTACCCTGTGCCATGATTCTTTTGAGATCATGTTGAATTCCTGAAAATCCTTGTTGTTCTTTTAAGAAAGGAGGCAGATTCGATACAAAATTGAATTGGGGTGAATTGGTGCTAGTGTCATCAACAAGTGAGGATTTTTCTTGCACAAAATGATTTTGAATGCTTGAAAACCCCTCCCAAGATCGCAACGAATTGTATTAATCTTACCTTAGCCTTGCTTCAGGTTAAATAGAGGAATATGGCACGAATTAAATAATTTATATGAGGAGAGGGAGGATCTCACTGTTCTATAAACCTAGACACATGAGAACTGGCTTGAATCTCTAAGAAAAATGAAAAAAAACCCTTACCTCAATCGAAACAGAATTTCTAAGATATTTTCCTTCAAAAAATGAGATGTATGTATTTAAGTATAGAGTGGTTGGTCTTAACCTTTAAATTCCTTCCCAAATATATTAACTCAATCTCTTAACTAAATGCAATATGGAAATCATTTCCCTGTTTTACGTATACTTCACTCACAATGGATACATTTGTTAACCAATATCCAATCACATCTAATCATAAACGAGCTTTTAAAATTATGAAAAATTAATTCAATATATTTTTCCATATTAAGGGGATGGGGAGGTATTTGTTTAATTGAATTAGGGATATAGGTATTGTTTGGGTGAAGGGGTGTGTTATACACATTCATCAAGGGTATGTAGGAAATAAATGTGACACTTATACATAGGAAATTTCAATGGAGCTGTTGGTCTCCAGTTTTGACTATGTTTTGCCTACCTCATATAAAAAAGACCTCCATTTCCATACCCAGTACCACCCCTTCTGGCCTTGTTATGACACAGTTGACATCTCTTTACCACTAAAAGGGGCTACTCAAGGTATTCTTACGTTTCAAGTTATTTTTATGTATTTTGATACTTTAAATTAATATTGAAACTAATGTGGCATGAGTTAGGTACTATTTCTATTTGAAACAGAATTTGCCAGTACCAGGTACCAGCTTGCACCCCGTGGAGATACCAACGAAGCTGCTAAAGATCCACGTGATATGGCTAGAGTGGTAGACAGTGCGATTTACATGATAGATTGAGTCATCACTCATATGCTGATTCAAGGGGAAAATATAGAACTGAGTTGTTAATACTTCATGACTCACACTTCGTGACACTGCGTGTCATGAAGATGTGAAGACCATTTTTAACTGATTTCGAGTTATTTTCGGATCTGGGATCCGTTTGAATTAATGTATTTTTGTTTTAAACTATTTTTGAGGAGGATCTATATAAACAAAGGATCGCTCCTGAGAAACGTTGGTTATGTTATGCTATGATACACATTTCTGTTAATACAATCTGCCTTTGCGTTATGTTACTTTTCTGTTATACGACTTGAGTTATTTTTCTGAGTAAATGGAGAATGAAGCATGGACAGTGTTTGCGTAGAATGATCTGAGTAGTTATGGTTTTCCTTTCGGCGTTTTCACCTCTTGGTTGGGCCCGCCAACAGGTTCAAGTCGTTGCTTTTCTCTGTATTAGATTTAGTTTATTTCAGTAGCTTAGGATTAGCATGCATGTTAGCTTATTTGAGTTTTGGAATTAACTTGTTCAGATTCTTGCTTAATTATTCTTCAACTGTATCGTTTCCAGCATATTAATATCTTCTACGTTGATGAGTATTGAAAGCATGGTTGATTCCTGTAGAATTTAAAGCATAAACTAGATTTTCTTTGTTTCCAGTTTTCCATCTAAACATAGATTAAAGAGAATGCGAGTTTGAATTTACTTTTCTTCGGTTAGGATAATTAGATTACTCTACTTTGTTAGGATAGTTAGATTGCAATTGAATTAGAGGAAGCTTCCAGTACCAGTAGGGTAAGTAGGATATTTCGTTATTTCTCCTGTGAATAGATTTAGATTTATTTCCAATGTTTAGATTAAAAGAATTTTAGGAAATAATCTTTCTGTTATGGCTTAGATAGAAATAGTGATGATTAGATGATTAAAGATAGTGGTAGATAGTCTTGTGAAATCACTTTAGAATAGAAATAGGAGTACCTGCACTTAAGCATAGAACTGTTCTCTTTTGATGAATTAAAACAACAAATGATAAGCTTCAAGGTAATCATTAGGATTCAGTTTCTAAGAGTGAGTTTGTGTTTTCTTCTAAGAATAGTCTTCAGATAGGAATTAGAATCTTACCCGCACATACAGTGTAGCAGCTCTAAGTTCACTTACCCTGATTTGAAAATTCAGTGTTTTCAAGTCATTAAAATCTTTAATATAGAAGCCTGACATTTTTGGCGCCGTTGCCGGGGAGCTGCTTAAAAGGTAAGTTAGATAATTGTCTTGATTAGTTTTAGGACGCACTTAGTTTGGTGTAGTATGTTAGTAGGTTGATGGTAAGAGGAGTTGTGGAAACAAAGGGGTGAAAACCGATATATCAGTTATCACAGGTACTCTGAAACTCAATCTTAGTTTCTTTTTCTTTCATTTAGTATGACTTCATGAGAAATATAGATCCTAGAGGTAGATTTAGGGGAAATACAAAACAAAAAAAAGGAGAAACCTCCACCCCAAAAGCGATAGAAACTGAGACTGAAATTCTGGCTGAGGAAACCATAGAACAAAACCTAGAACCAGGAAACACCATACATCAACAAACTCAAAATCCTGGTGATCCAGCCCTGGATGACACAGTTGATCCTGAGAAAATACAAGCTCTTCTCGGGAACCCTAACTCTGTAGTTTCACAGATAACAACAACAACTGTGGAATCAAAGGCCATAGGATCCTCAAAAGGACCAATAGGAGATAACAATTCTGACAAAAAGAATCCAGAAAGGTGGGATTTCACACCCTCACCAAAGAAAGATCGAATTGCATATACAATTCTTAGTAATCCTTTTAACATGGGAGAAAGAGGGAGAGACTTACATGGGGAACTTCATATTGAAAATGAAGGAGAAGAACAAGCAGAGAATGAGTTAACACCAGAAACCACATTTGGGTTTCCTATTTTGGATTTAGTCCAGGATGTCAATATGAAAAATATCCCACTTTCAGCACTACCAACCTTCCATGGGAAAAATAGTGAAGACCCAGATGTCTTTCTTTTTGAGTTCGACATCCTGTGCAGGAGTTATAA
>ML781539.1:103015-122986 GCA_009831015.1 Picea engelmannii
ACATAAATGGTATAAATAAACATCATTATACATTCATTTTGATACAAGTTGAATTTCAGAGGAAATAAGAAGTAAACAAGGCCAGATTTCAAGGGAGGATGAAGTCTTTTGGTGATGTGTTCTAAGGTATGTTATTTTCAGGTGATCTTACCATTTTTGCTATAATGTTTTTTATAGAACGATTCAGATGGTGAAATCGCTATGGTATTGAGAAGACATATCAAGGTACCTCTGGTAAAAATTTCATCTCTTGATTTGCTATAATTATGGAGATACACTCTGTGGAAGATATGGTTTGTGACCTGTCCTGAAGCTAGTCAATAAACAGGTGTTCCGGGTAAAACAATCATAACTTATTCATAGAGAATCCAAATGATGTGGGAAAAATTTCATTGGAAAGAGTATGGACTGTAGTTTCGTTTTTGCGAGGTTCAGAATCATATGTTAAATATTGAGTGTGGGGCATTCTGTACAAGTTTGGTCTCCTGAATAGACCATAATTGAATAAAGTCTACCATTCTTTCTATAACTTCTTTTTGGGGAGGATTAAAGGAGTAAAAATTGGAGGAGTTTTAGAGAATACATTGAGTAATATTATACAAAGGATCAGAGTACTCTAAGAATTGAAGAATTGCAGAAATTGAAGAAGTCTCAGGAAGCATTATCAGGTTCTATGTGATGATTGGTTGATGGTGATGATTTAATGTGAAGTTTTATTATCTCTCATATATTCTTGGGTGGAAGTAAGGGGCAAGGAAGAAGAGTTCAAATATCTCTTGATATTGGAGGATTGTATCTTCCTCTTGGAGGTTTATCCCTCCCTTTACATTTGAAAGCTGTAGCTACCTTTGGAAGTCATTACTTCCCTTGAACAATAACTATTGATTATTTCTCATATATTGTGCATGGTGTATTGTGGTGTATTGGTGTAACTCTTATACTGTTGTTCATTGCTCATTGGATATAGTTGAATGGTTTAAGTATAAGTTTAAAAAGGTTTTAAATTGTACTTGATACTAATTCACCCCCCTCTTAGTATCAACAGTCTAATCAAATATTTTCAACAACAAAATACAAGTATATGGAAGAATTGTATATTGAAATTTAGGATTAACTAGCATTTGATCATTTTTAAAAGTATACCTTAAAATTTCTAGCACCGACTAAGATAAGGTTTTTTCTAGTTTTATTCTAGTGCATCCCCTGTATTATAATATTATCCCATAGGATCCATATGCCCCTCTTATATATAATATATTTTTTCTTGTTTGGGAAAAATGATGCTTATACTAATATATGAAAAAATGTAATACAAGGAAGAAAGGACTCATTTCTTCCTAAAGGATAGTATGAATTCCCCTAGGTCAAATTGAGCCTTAGAATCACATTCTCTCACATATTTCCTAATTAGAGTGCCTTTGGGTTTGAATGATAAAAAAATAGGAATGGGTTATCGAGCATATCACTCACCTAAATATTACTGCAAAGACAAGCTTGATAGATACATATATAGACATTTTTTCTTAAAATGTCCATAATATTAGAGATCTAAAGGATTTATAGTTATGACTTGAGGTGGCTTTCATTTCTAGGTCTACAAATAGATATCCATGTACATAAACCCCTTCTCTACGAATACATCAACATTTATTAGATTGAAGAGAGGATGAAAGTAGTATAACACCAAGCCTTTATAGATAAGCTAGGCCATTATATTGACCGAGCTAAGTCAAAAGGAAATATATATTCTTGTTCTAGAATTTGCATGGAAATGGATCTAGAGAAGGGCCTTCTATAGGTGGAACAAATCAATATGAAGTGATGGAATCAACTTCAATGCATTGACTACAAGCATGTCCCCTTCAAATGAAATTCATGTAATGAGTATGGCTACTTTGGAAAGATATATCCAAGAATACAAGAAATTTAGCCCACTCCAAAAGGAGTCTCTAAAATCTTTTAATAAAAATGAATAGGAACCTTTTAATCTAGTATCTAGAAATAATAATAAGCATTAGTACAACAAGCCATGTGATGTAAAAAGACCCCAGTTTATTCCTTCCATCCCATCCGATGATAGATTTGAAGCTCTTGAAGATCTCGAGGAAGAGGAAGAGGAAAGGGTTGAGATAGACCCATTAGATCCTAAATTCAAATCTTCTTCTGAGACCCAAGTGGAACAAGAGAATACAATACCAAAAAACAAAAAAGGGACCTGATCTATGGCAGGAATGACAACTCTCCTAGAAAAGGAATCAAAAGTAGAAGAAGATGATTTAGAGGAAGAAAAAGAGAAAGAATGGAAATCAATGGAAGATGAGAGTGATGCAAATATGGATGAGAAGCATTACCATCCCACTATGCACTCCCCATAAACTTTTGATTCATCTTCCTTTGTAGAAATCTCAAAGAAAGATGCACATCCCTCCCTTCTGCTAACAAGAAGAAGGAAATCAAGTTGAGATGGAAGAGAGAAAGAGGTGGAATCAAATATTATATTGGGATATCAAATAACTATGGAATATACCCTATTTAATGGGGGGAGAGCTCACCAAAATCGATAATTCTATTTTGTTTCTTCCCTTTTATATGCAAGAAAATTGTCAGAATTTATTCTTGTACTCATGAAATAGTAAATTCAAGTTACTATAGAAAAAAATGTTGGAATCCTCACTTTCATCTTTTTTATGGAAGGAGGATTGCTCTACAAGATGGATTCATCCTTAAACCTCGGGACTATAGTATATGTACTCTTGTTGTTTAAATTTTCTATAACTTTTTTCAATAAAATTTCCCCCATTTCAGTTTTAAGAAAAATAGGGGGTTTTAAGTTGGAAATAAGTACCGGAAGGGAGGCTTCAACAAAAGGATTTTGGGAGGTGTTTTTAAATATGCAGTAAAATTATGGTTATTCTTTAATATCCCATGAATGAGTGTGCTATACCACAAGTTTATTGAGTGAATCCCTTGTGACTTCACTAGATCCCTACCTATGAGGTGCTTACTTTAAAAGGAAATGGGACTACCCTCCTATAACAAGAACACACTAAGTCTTATTCCTAAATCATTAAATTCGATGGTACAAACCTTGGTAAAATACAAAGTGTCTAAACCATAGACATTAAAATATTTAGATGCAAAAATATTGGGATTAACCAATCATATATTTGAGTGAATTCATTCTTCTAAAATCATGTGGGTAAATATAACTAACAATCGATCAATTATTATTGGATATCACAAACATGGGTTCCTTTAGTGCATTGTCTAGGGTGTAACACCCCATTTTTAATCCCCTGAAATAAATTTTAATTAATTTTGCTTAGAGATGATTTTATCTCATCATAGAGAGATTATTGCCATGTGATGGCATATAACAATGTAATTGTATTATTGTTTAATAAAAGAAAGATAAATAGTTGAATGAAGGGTGGAGCACAAGTACTAGCCATGATACTACTAGAGGGATTAGTGAGGGGGAATAGATGGGATTCAATCAAGATAAATGATCCCAAGCCACCTTATTGAACTATTTTTGGAATAATCAATTTTTCCCTTTTTCTAAATCCAAATCAAAGGCCACTTAAGGAAAATAGGGTTGGTAATAGAGTAGCCTACCAACTACAATAAAGAGATATGGAAAGAGAAGGATGGACATCTTAAATATGTCATCCCAGGTACAACACGAACCACCTTTGAAACCACAAGTTCCTTTTGATAGAAGAAAGGAGGAGAACATATCGAGAACCTTCTGAGGGAAGGAAGGAAGAAATTCATGGGTGCGTGTTGGAGAAGATAGTCCTAGTATGGAAAATGGAGGAGTGGGTGAT
This sequence comes from Picea engelmannii, assembly GCA_009831015.1. Classification (NCBI taxonomy): domain Eukaryota; kingdom Viridiplantae; phylum Streptophyta; class Pinopsida; order Pinales; family Pinaceae; genus Picea; species Picea engelmannii. Next base: position 106,846 of record ML781539.1, read on the forward strand.
GAGAATATATTGTTGAGAGATATGAGAGAACCCACATGTGGAGCAATCGTGTAGGAGTTTAAGAGATAAATTATTTGCATGGATGTTATGAAAAAACAAAAAATCGACCTAAGATGAGAGGGTTGCAAGATCGATGCTGGGAGGGAATATGATAAACCTCATGGAAGCCTTGGGTATAGTGGGTGTAAGTATTTTTAACCAATGGTTGTGTGATGGAGAGTGGCCTTCCCTTTTCCAAATTTCTTTGAGATCCTAATAGATTTCCCTAATGGTATCATGGCTTGGAACAGGGTGGCCAATTTTTAGATATATAGTGCATTTTAGTCTATGGTTGGGTGGAACATATTTCCCCCTTAGTTGGTTGTTTGACCAGTATTTTCGGAACATATAAGTGCATAGTTATTTTCTATTGTATTTGATATTTGTTTGTCGTGTAAGATTTCTATTGATTGTGAAATCCATGAAACTGTTGGAATTCTGAGAAAATACAAAGAGAGAGGTATAAAGAAAGTATGCATGTTTTTTTGTGTTCCTTAATGGTTATTGTCTCTTGTGATGTGTGATGAATGAAGACATTTTCTAGACTATGAAATTCACAGTTTAAATTTGTGTTTTAAATTCCTAATTATTTAACCTATGGGAAATAGACTTTAAAGGAAACCTGGCCAAAGATCCTAAACATTGAGAAATGAGTAAGGGATGCATGGATTTATGCTCCATATGTGCATCAAGTCTTATTTTACTTTTCCTTGTTCCATATGGAAATCAGAAGTAATGAGAAGACTTGATCTCTATGTATGTGGGTTCATCTTAAGGCCTCAGGGAGGTACTGGTTCTTCTCTTAGAAGTTCATGTCATTGGGCACCCTGGTGTAGCCCGAAGGGTCGAAAAAATCCTTAAGCCTAAAGGTTCCTGATTTGTGCATGGGTTTATGTGTTAAAACCATTTTATCTACGAGTATAGTAGTGGAACTAGGAGGAGGAATTGAAAACCTTAGGGTTCAATATATTAAACTTATGCATAGGTAGAGAGGTTTAAGATACCCAGAGATCTAAAAATCGAGCCTTTTTCATATATGCCAATTTGTACAAACCCTGGATCCCCAGAAGTTGGATTGGACAGGGTTCCAGTGCAAGGTTTCAACCACTTTATAAGCTTGTAAGAAAATTAAGGAGAGAGAGTGGGGACAATGTCAAGTTGACGTACTATGCTAGGTTTCGACCAATTTTTCCAGTAAAGAGAGAACAAGTGTTGGAATTATATTGGAGTGGGTTGAGGGGACCCATTATCACCATGTAACCTGAGGTTAAAATCTAAGCCATTGGATCTATGGATTGAATGATCTATATCGTCAATATTACATTATTGTGAGGCTCTATGTGTAGAAACCTCAACCACCTTTTGGGGTATTCCACGTGAAACTCTTTCGAAAATGAATAAAAAAATTAAATCATATACAGATACTCTGCAAATACACAAATTGATGTGAAATAATACTTGCAATACACATGTAACATACAAAGGGAAAAAACCCATAAAAACAAATGCATAATAATAATGTAGCACATAGTTTAACACATAATTGACACTTATCTTTGATAAGAAGATCACCAACTATGTGTATACATTCCATGTTCCTCCCATCCTTAGACCACATTGCTCAAAACTCTCAGTAGTGGGTCACCCCCAAGCTGGGACTAAACTCCACCTGAGTAAAGAGATTCCTAACTAGGTTGGCGTATCTCAGTCAATAGGAACAACTTTGTCACTCCATCATAGGCGCTAACTCGAACTAAAATCCTACAGTCCTGCATTCCCCACATGCCTGCCCCACCCCATGAAGTGTTCCCCTTCTTTTCTCAACAGTCCTTTGACTGCCCCACTTCCTTTCGGGGCTTCAACAACAGGCTAGACAAGAAGTCTCAGAGCACTTTAGTTGTAGTTGGGCACCTTTAGGAAATAAACTCCCAATAATTCTCTCACCTAGAGAGATTTTCTCATCGGTCTAATAACCCACCTCTTCAATATCCAACAGTCCTGACAACCCACTTCTTTTGTCCAACTCCTAAGATATCCAGGCATAGGTACGGTGATGGCAGCAACAAAGTTCAGGTAAGGTACATGTACGCTGCTAGTGACAGAGAGGTACCAAGTACAACTTAAGGAGTGCATGAAATAATGGAAGAATGATGGAATGCATGAATGGTGAATGGGAAAATGGACTAATTTTCCCCACATATATGTGCATGCGCCATTAATGACACATGGCTCTCAAGGAACTCATTTCTCTCCACTTGTAATTCATGCCCTTACCATAAGAACTTAGGATAACATAAGTTATATCCATACCTTAGTATTTAGGAATAAAAATATAATATTCCTTTGGAGTTAATCCCTCTAGATTAGCCCCTTCCTAGGCTCTTAGCCCCCTTTCCCTTCCTAGGGGATTTTATCCCCCCATACTCATTTGTGGGTCGGTATGCAGCAGTGATGTACTTTATTAATGATATGAGTGTTTCCATATTGCAATAATAGGCACGACAACCTATAGCATTCTAGGCTCCCTAGCCTAATAATCATATAAGAATTCTATCCTATAATAACCTGGCTCACCAGCCTATTAAACACAACATATATACAAAGGCTCCATGGCCTTAAGATCGCACACAGTTGGAACAAGGGGAAGACCCATGGTTCAACTCTAACAATGCACCAACACACCCTAACTACTGGCCCTTTCGACAACACCTGCGAAGAAAATGAAGTCTCACCCAAAGTAGCAATAGGGGGTTTGCAGGACACAGGTGTCTACAACTAGAGGAAGTGCAAGACGATTCTAGAGTAACATGCAAGATAACCTATAGATTCTTTAAAATTCTTATACTTAGCTTCATGAAGTTATTTTATATCTCTTATCCTCAATAGGAAAACAAAAATGCAATCACAGTATAAAATATAGCAAATAACACAACATCAGCCATACAAAACAACAAGATTTACGTGGTTCAACCTCTCCCTAGGGATACATCCATAGAACTGTGTTTATTGATATATTAGATGAAAACATCCATTACTATATGCACACTTAGCTGTAGATCCTTCTCTCTCTTCCTCTTTATTTCCCCTCCTCTCGCACCTAGCTGTAAGGTCAATCTTCACACCCAATTGAAGATCAAGAATACAAGAATGCTCTTACAAAAAAAACACTTCTACCTCTCAAAACATCATCATCATCCTCTCTCTTCTATTCCTCTATTTATCATTTCATGACTCTTAGAAACCCTAGACCGAAGTATAGGTTCGAAAACCCTAGGTGTCAAAACCCTAGGTCCACCTAACCCATCTTTTAAGGACTTTTCCAACCTGTTCTTCCTTCTTTTCTATGAGATTCTCCAAAGCACCCATTAATGTCTTCTTCCGCTTGCTGACTTGTCCACGATCCATCTTCTTTTCTTCTTTGTCTTCCTTGATCTTCTACTTCAAGGACTGGCTTTCCTTTACTTCGTTCCTTCTTTTATGCTTCTTTATCCACTTCAACCCTTCCTCAGTGTGTGTGCCTTCCATGCGCTTCATATTTTGTCTTTCTTCTTCCTTAATCTTCGCTTCCTTTCTAAATACAAGACCAAGGGCCAACATGCCCCCAAAACTCACATGTGACTCGTCCCGAGTCACTGCAGGGTCGAGCCTTCTGTAGCACTTCGACTGTAGACTGTATGGAGAAACCTATGCTTTCTTCTCTGTCCCTCCCTATTGTGTACATACTATATTTTTTGTGTCTTGTACCCAATTTCAACTACATCTGGTACCTAGAATATTCTTCCTTTTCTTTTATTGAGAGCTGGGAGGTAGTTGTTTGTCACAATACAACTTCAACTGGCTTCCATTCACTAAACTATCCTTCCATTCTCCATTAATAGTCTTCAACTGTGAAGCTCCACCTTCTGTAACATAGGAAACCTCGAATGGCCCAAGCTAATGTTTCTTGAACTTTCCTGGATGCTTCATGAACTTGTTGTCATATAAAAGTACCAAATCTGCTTGTTTAAATGTTTTCTTCTTGATGTGTCTGTCATGGTAAGCTTTTTCTCTTTATTTTTTCACCGTCTGATGAAATCCAATGATGAACCTATCTTCTTCTAGTTCCATGAACTATGCGAGCCTGTCTTGAACAACGTCGGTGCCATCCATACTTTTAGATGATGCAATTCTAAGACTAGGAACCAAATATTCCATAAGTACCACTACTTCTAGGCCATAAACTAACTTGAAGGGAGTTTGCATTGTTATCTTTTTGAAATTAGTTCGATAAGCCCATAACACTATTGGAATTCTGAAATCCCAATCATCACTGTTGATACTACAAATCTTAGCTAGCATTGTCTCCAAGATCTTATTGAAAGTTTAGACTGTACCATTCATCTGTGGGTGGTATGGTGTGCTCTTCTGATGGTGAAATTCAAACTCCTGAGTCAAGGCTTCAATAGTTTTGTTAATGAAGTGTGTACCTTGATCACTCATAAGGATATCCAGGCATCCAAATCTAGTTATGATATCATCAAAGATGAACCATGTAGTTGTAGCTGCACTACATTCCTTAATTGTTCTTTCTTCTGCCCATCTGGTCAAATATTAAGTAGCAGTGATAATGTACCGAGCTCATGTGCTCTTTCTTGGTGGGTTAATACGTCCCACAAAGTCAATAGCCCATTTCTCAAATGCAGTGACCATTTTCTTCTTTAGTGTGTTGAAGCTCTGTCGGCATTCTTCTGTCCATTGAAACTTATTATCCTTCTTTAATAGCTTCTCCATGGGTGTTTTTATCTGTACATAACCCTTAATAAAATTTCTATAATATCTAGTGTGTCCTAATGTAGTGCACAACTGTCTAACCAAAGTAGGAGGAGGTAGATCAACAATGATAGCAATCTTGGAAGGATCTACCAATAACCCCTACTTACACACAATGTGTCCTAACAACACCCCAAAAGGTGAAAATAAAATACACTTCTTCAAGTTCAGGGAAATCTAGTTCTACATACCTCGCACCAGGGTAAAGTAGGCTTCTTCAAAGGGTTAGGGGATCTAGAGGCCAAGTATTCATTAAATAAAGGATAATGATCTTTGTCATGGCCCTCTTCTTTACATCTTGTTGGCCCTCGACCAAGTTTTGAGAGAAAATTGGTCGTGCTTAATGGACTTTGACAGGTTGGTTGAAGATGGAGTGCCCAAGTGAAGCGACGATCGTGGGATCTCACTTGTTTTGTGGGATTTTTGGGCTTTTAGGGTTTATTTAACAGGTATGGGATGTCGGCTCATGGGTTTACCCATGTTTAGGCCTTTTTTTAATGTATAAATAAGTAGATAGGATGTAGAGAGAAGCCTTTCAAAGTTGGCTTCGTGCAAGAATATGTAAAGTTCTTGATAAGTGCAAGTGATTGTAAGAGGCTTTGTGCCAATAAGGAGTTGGCTCTATGCCTTGAACTAATTTTGAGAAGGAGGATCTGGCAGGTTGCACGCAGATCTCATGTCCTCTGTGGACTTAGGATTTGTGGCTCTGTGCACAGTAGCAGATGGCTGTAAAAGATTGAAGAAGACTAATAAAGAAGAAGAAGAAGTTGGTGGATGTAGCCCCACACTGGGGTGAACCACGTATATCCTGTGTTGATGTGCTTTATGCAATGTTGTTTATGTTGTTTGTTTGTTTATCTACTTAGTGCACTGATATTTATGTATGTTAGATAGATGTATGGATTCTTAGTATGGTAAATGAATGCTAGATATGAGTTAATGCTATGTGCTAAATGATTGGAAGTGTGTGATCTGCTCATTACTACGTTGTTTTGTATTTAGGGTTTTAAATGGGAGTTAAGAACTAATGCATATTGATTAAATAAGTGTTATGTTAAGTGCTGTAATCACGGATCTGTATCCCAAATAGGTTGTAGACACCTGATTCCTACAACCCCCTGTGCCTCTACCTCAAGTAAGACCTCATCTGCTTCACGGGTGTTTCCGAAAGGGATGGTAGTTAGGGTTTTTTTGGTGTGTTTCTGAAGTGTTGAACCCTGGGTCCGCCCCTATGCCAACAAATGGTTCTGTTGCCGGGACCTAAAACTATGATTGTTTGGAACTGAAGAAAAGAAAAATCTTTGTGCGTAGATCTGTTGTTATAGTGCACAATATTATACTTGACTTGCAAAGATCTATGCTAAGAAAGGAACCAGATCTGAAGAAAGAGGTAAGATCTTAAAGATTTGTGCTCTGATAAAGGTAAGATAAGTGAGATTTTTTTCTTTGAAAGTATGAATCTAGGTATGTTTGATAGATTTTGTCCTAGTTTGATAGAGATAGTGAAAGATATGTTATTCCTATGCATAGAAATAATTTTTGGACTAACAAGTGGATGCAAGAACCTAGAAAGAATTTTTGCAGATTGCAGGTTCATCACTGTGATCCTAGTGCGCAGTACAGGAAAGGTTGGGGATTATTTAAAAGAAAGAGAGGATTGAAATTGTGTTATAATTGTAGAAGACTGGGACATCTTGCTAAGGAATGCCCTGGTACAGGTCATATTTGTCTTTGTTGTAAAGTTATTGGTCACAAAGTTGAGGATTGCCCTAGAATGCTTGCCAAAGTTGAAAAGATGAACATGAGACAAGAAAACTATTAAGAAGGTAAATGGACTAAGGATATGTTAGAGAACTAGAAAGAGTTAGAGACTATGTTATTACAGCTGAAAGAAACATTGAATGATCGCAGAGACATCGGTTTACTAGAGATATTAAAAGAGAAAAAGCGCATAGAAACAAGAATAGGAGACTTTGACATAGAATGTGTCTTCGATGAGGAAACACATGTGAATATCATGCCAGAAAGAACTTGAGAAGTCTTGGGAAAGCTTGCTATGGTTTCATCATTGGGAAGGATAGGATTGTTTAAAGGAAAGATGATAACCCTATGTGGAAGAGTTACTAATACACCTATGATTGCTCATGAAACATCGACTGGAGAAGAAGTCAAAGTCATTAAGTTTGTTGATTAAAGTGCCCCCTTTTGCACTTTTGTTAGGAAAAAATTGGATTGAGAAGGACCAAATCAGAAGGAAAGCAGAGGAGAAATCTACAGAACAAAAAAAACAAGAATTAAGGGACTTCATAGCTAGAAAGATAGAGCGATTAATGCAAGAACAAGAGGATAAGTTGAAGAAACAGACGGCCAAATAATTAGTTGTTGAAGTTGAAAGAACACAAGAAAGCTTAAAGAACCTGTCCATGCAGGAAAGAAGTACATTCACCCCAGAAATAGTAAGAGAAGAGGTATTAGCTTTGAACCCTTTGGAAGACTTTCAACAATGAGAAGTTACTATGTTAACAAACGATAAGAATAAGAATGGAAAGGGGAATCCAGAGACTCAAATCACAGGAAAGAAGGCCATAAAGATGAGTAAGAAAGGAAAATTAGAAAAACTATGGGAATTTCCAGAGAAGACTTTGCAGAAGGCAGGCTTGCAGAACTTGAACCTCGTCGGAATAACAAAACCGCGCAGAATGGGACTTCACCATGGCGAAGCCATATGACCGTTGGAGGCATCCCGATTGTTAGAATGATGCTCTAGAGTAGCTAGAAAAATAGTTATTGATGGAAAGATTGCTATTGGACCGTTGAGACCGCACCATAACGGATGGATTCGTATTGATTGACACATTCCTACCCGTTGGAGGAATCTGTTATAGTGTTGCTTCTTTAATCCATCGGATGCTACGCCGGGACCAATTTTTGCAAAACGAGATATCCGAGCTAATGGATAATTGATTACATACCACGATGTGTTGTCTAGACCTCGTCGTCCATTTGATTACCTTGTCTGTCTGTTTTCCTACCCTATTTTCATGATTACAAGTGTGAATGTCGAGCGAACATAGCACGCTAGAGAAGTCTGTAGAAGAGATTTTGATAGACCTCATGGCTTATAAATTCATGTCTGTAGGAATACAGGAATCAACGAAGAGCATATTGCAAGCATCCCCCTCGACTGGACGATGTTCTAGTTGAACCGCGATTGAGAAAAGAAGAAAACACTGTGATGATCTGGCTAACGTGAAGCAGATCCCATCGGTCTTTCCTGACTACATCTCACCTTTGGCTAGTGCAGTTAGCCGTGACAGTGTCACGCGTGACTTTGAGTACACATTGATCACTACGTACCTCCCGAAGGGTATACATGCAGTTGGACCCCAGTTGGGACTAATCCCAGCTCTCAAGGTCAGTGACTTCAACCTTGGACATAGGAAGAACTATGCAATCCTCGCACCGCATAGGTATTTGGAAAATATGTCTGGGAATAATCCCAATATAGTTCCCTAGTCGTGGACTAAGGAGATCGTGCACTGTACGATATTGAATGTGATGAAGATCCCCCACTTCGACCAACATAAGGAGGTTAGCGCTTGCGTTAAAATCCTTCTTTCATGCTATCACTTAGGGTATTTGTGGCTTGAAAAGTGTGTGACTGTGGATCATGCACTGATCCACTTGATCATAGGACTAAGCATGTAGGGGTTGGACTCTCACCAGTTTTACCCATGGAAGACGTTAGATCTCTCCCTCGCCTAGCATATAAAAGAAGACTATGGTGATGTAGAGAAGGGAAATCGAGGCTACAAGGTAGCCTCCATCCAGGATGGCACAATGCACCTAGACTATCAGCTTATCGCTAGCAAGCGCGTCTGAAAGAACCATATGACACAGGTCACAGGGTTCGTATTTGACCTCACAAGGAAGTGTGTCGAAGGAATGCAGATGAACTGGGTGAGTTATCTCATCAACGAGTTGGAGAAGGAGTGCCATGAAGCGCGGGACCAAAGATACGAGTTTCATTCCAGTTAGCTTCTGATCTTGATCTCATTTTTCTCCTAGAAAATGCTAGAAGGAGCATCCTTCCCATAAGTTGAGCCATTAGAGCCATTGTTCACGAGGTTTGCCACGCTATCGTACACAAATGATATGGTGAAGCAATGGTAGTCGAATGTTGTCTTCCATGCTTACTACCTACAGCTGAATCACACCATTGAATCATTCCCCCGAATGACACCGAATACACTCCATTAGTACAAGTTGCTAGCAAAGTTCTGTGTAGACCGACACTTCATCTACATCACCACGCGCAGGGATGAAAGTAAGGAGGAGCTGCAATCCTACTATAAATTGACCGATGAAGACATGGAAAAGATCAGTAAGTAATGGCCAACAAAATTCCTTATACCGATTGAAGATTCTGAACTCTCCAACCCCGACATCATCAAAAGTCCTTTGGTCACCCAGACTGAGTATGATGGATAGAGCATCACAAAGAAAAAGAGGAAAAAGGACGAAGTCCAAGACATAGAAACTGATGAGGAGGACAGTGCATCAAATGAAATTATGCCTGACTCACCTGCAGGAGGAGGAGGAGACAAAATGAACCAAGAGGAAGGAGGAAAAGATGAAGAAAATCAAGAAAAAGGTGAATCCACATCGCTAAAGGATCCCCTCACCATAGCTGAAGCATCGCATAAGAGGAGGATTTATTGGAGAAACCTTCGGCCAGAAAGAAGGCTCATGCCAACAAGCGTCAGTTGAAGAATGTGCTCATAGTGGATGATATTGATATCATCACAGCCATAGAGGACACTTCAGAAGACATCTTGCAGAGACAGGGAGCAAATAAGTAGTCTATGTATAACAGAATAGAGAAGGAGCTCAAGGACATCCATCAAGCGATCCATTCGAGTCGCGCAGTGCCTATTGCACCATCTTCAACAGAAAGTGTAGAATTTGGGGATGCACCCACCCAATTGCAAAGGTTAGTATATGTGACATAGGATCGACTTCATCGAGCCCAAGAAGAAAAGGAATAGGCTACAGTAGCCATGTAGTAAGAAAAGGAAGAGGCCTTAGATCAACTTCTAGTTGTGTAGCAGGAGAAATATGAAATTAGGTAAATGTTCGAGGAGGACAAAGAGAAGATGCAGAAAGAAAAATACCAGTTGCTTGCAGAGTAGACTGTGGTCAATAAGGAAGTAACTATAGCACTTCACTCTGTGTTGGTCTTGGTACAGGAGGAACCAAATTCAACTAAGATGCAAGTGGGGAAGCTCGTCGAAGCCATTCAATAGCTTCAAGCAAGAATAATGGAGCTAGAAATCCAAGGAGTACCGAGCACTCCACAAGAAGTGCATGATCAGAGGGAAGAAGATACCATAAATGTAGTAGAATGAATAAGGTCATTGGCCTCAGAGTGTAAACAATTAAGTGATCGAAGTGCACAGACTTATGAGAACCTTACAGAAGATCTAGAGCTGAGGAAATTGGAAGCACAACTCCAGGAGGTGAAGCAACAGGTGTCCACCGTGAAAGAATAGATGAAGCTGCCTATTGCAGTTGAGAAGATGAAAAGGTCACAGGAACAACACGCAGTACAGTAGCAGGTCACTGCCATCCAGAGCAGAGTTATGGAGGTTACACAGAGACTCCAGCCAGCGCAGGAAGAAGCTTTCACGCTTTTTGAAGAGATCGAATGACAAGGCTCACAGATGGAACAAGGGGTCGCAACAGTGGAACAACGCCTGTAAGGGCCTGTCACCGAGCAAGTAATTCTGGAGTTCTCTAAGCAGGAGGCTCTGGAAAAGAAGCAAGTCGAGGAAACTCGAGCTAAGATCGAGGCCTTCAAAGTAGTGTTGCCTAGATCGAAGTGACTTGGGATGAGTCACAGGTGAGTGTTGGGGGCTTGTTGTCCCTTGACCAAGTTTTGAGAGAACATTGGTCATGTTTGAAAATTTTTGGGACTTCGACAGGCTGGTCAAAGATGGAGCGCCCAGGCGAAGAAAAGATCATGAGATCTCGCTTGTTTTGCGAGATTTTTGGGATTTTAGGGTTTATGTAATGGGTATGGGACGTCGGCCCATGGGTTTACCTATGTTTAGGCCTTTTTGTAATGTATAAATAAGTAGATAGGATGTAGAGAAAATCTTGTCAAAGTTGGTTTCGTGCAAGAATATGTAAAGTTATAGCTAAGTGCAAGTGATTGTAAGAGGCTTTGTGCTAATAAGGAGTTAGCTATGTGCCTTGACCTAATTCTGGGAAGGAGGATCTGACGGGCTACACGCAGATCTCATGTCCTCTACATAATTGGTCTCTATGGCTTTGTGCAAATTAGTAGATGGTTGTAAAATATTGAACAAGACTAATAAATAAGAAGAAGAAGTTGGTGGATGTAGCCCCACACTGGGGTGCACCACATATATCCTGTGTTGATGTGATTTGTGCAACGTTGTTTATGGTTTATGTGTTTATCTTCTTAGTGCACTAATCTTTATTAATGTTAGATAGATGTATGGATTCTTAGTATGGTAAATTAATTCTAGATCTGAGTTAATGTTATGTGCTAAACAATTGGAAGTGTGTGATCTGCTCATTACTGCGTTGTTCTCTATTTAGGGTTTGAATGGGAGTTAAGAACTAATGCATATTGATTGGCTAATTTATTTGTTAAGTGTTTAAATCATAGATCTATGTCACATCTAGGTTGTAAACACCTAAGTCCTACAACCCCCCTGCCTCTACCTCAGGTGAGACTTCATCTGCTTCGCAGGTGTTGCCGAAAGGGTCGATAGTTAGGGTTTTTTTGGTGCGTTGCTGAAGCATTAAACCCTAGTTATTCCCCTGTTCCAACACATCTGATACACCAAATGTATTCTATTTTATCCTTTCCTTTGTCTTTCTTCATGTTTTCAACCTGTAAGGATAAACTAGTTAATTGATCCAAAATCTGACTCATACCTGGACTAGATTCTCCTATAGGGGATTCAAGGGATGCTTCTAGTTTCATGGAAATCTCTAATGTTTCAGCCTACGAAGCAACCTTCTATTGCATCAGAGGAACTATGATGTGTGGTAGGAGGGCAATGATGAACCATTCCTTATGGTGTTCGTCTGGAATCTGAAAACTTAAATGGCCTATCAAGGTCTTAAATATCTAATCAAATTCCCAAAGAGGTTCAGTCACTTTTTGCTTGATTTTATTAAACTCTGTAATGCACTGCGACTCTGACTTAGGCTTCTTGAAATCCACACTCAACGCAGTATTAATGTCATTTAGCGATTTAGGTTGTACAGATCCTGTAACAAACTTCATGTACCAACTCAATGCATGATCCCTCAAGGTAGTACTAAATTGAGCTCTCTTTAAAGCTTGGCCATTGAATTTCTTAATGCTCCATACATCTTCGCATAAAAACTAGTGCTGGTCAAGATCCTCAGATCCATCTCCTATTAAAATGGGTAACCTCATTTCATCTGCCATGGATCTTCATTGTTTTCTCAATTGAGTATGTACTAAACTACTTGTAACAGTGCTCTGAGTTCTCTGATTACTTTGGTTACTCTGGTTACTTAATGCTGCTAAAACAATAGGAGGAGTAATAATACTTACTTCGACAGTAGGTGCAGTCCCTGAAGTTTATGGTTCTTCTCGGCGAAGTTCCTCAGTCTCTACTTCCTCTTCCCTTTCAAACTCTAAATACTCTTCTTCTGATCTCCCTACTTCTTCTCCATTGTAGACATCTTAATCTTGTGTCAATGGCCCATAATTATGATTAAATAGGTTTGCAAGAGGAACCTTTCTGAATGATCTCCCACTGCGCGTGCATCCAACCTTTGCATCATTGTCGTTGCCTGAATTCCTGAACATTAGCCTTAAAATAAAATGATCACTATATCTTCAAGATATTCTTCTCACACAATAACATCTTAAGATTTACCTTTAAAAAGTGTAGAAGTTTTCCTCTAGGTCCTTTGAAGAAATATTCCTCTGCTTGGCTATATGATTTCACTCTTTCAATAGAAAATTTAGTAATGTATCATCCAATAGTGCTATCAAACTAGAGATCCACTTCTGTAGACACAACATTATCGATTCTCTTGACTTTCTTAATCAGTGATGTCGTCCAAACCATATGTGGTCTAGATCTGATCTCAAACTGGGTGTCTGCTAATCTCGCTAACCACTCATATAACTCCTTATGAACTCCATCAAAGAAAATCTTGTCCACGTTAGTAAATATGTACCTCCCCAACCAGTCTTCTGTACTAATTCTAGGGTTCTTGTTCTGAGCTACGACGAATTCCCTTTCTTGTTCTTCTATCCACTTATGAATCTATGTCTTTGATGGAAACCACCTTGACGTCCTTCAATAAGGACTCGACAAGGGAACCATTTGTTGGAACAAGGGGAAGAACCAGGGTTCAGCTCTAACAATGCACCAACAAACCCTAACTACTGGCCCTTTTGGCAATGCCTGTGAAGCAGATGAAGTCTCACCTGAAGTAGCAATAGGGGGGTTGCAGGATACAGGTGTCTACAACTAGAGGAAGTGCAAGATGATTCCAAAGTAACATGCAAGATAAACTATAGATTATTTAACAATCTTATACTTATCTTCGCGAAGTTAGTTTATATCTCTTACCCTCAGTAGGAAAACAACAATGCAGTCACAGTATAAAATATAGCAAATAACACAACATCAACCATACAAAACAACAAGATTTACGTGGTTCACCCTCTCCTCAAGGATATGTCCACAGAACTGTGTTTATTGATATAATAGATGAAAACATACAGTTCTATCTGTGCACTTAGCTACAGATCCTTCTCTCCCTTCTTCTTTATTTCCCCTCCCTATGCACCCAACTGCAGGGTCGATCTTCACACCCAATTGAAGATCCAGAATACAAGAATGCTCTTACAACAAAAACACTTCTACCTCTCAAAACATCATCATCATCCTCTTTCTTCTAGTACTCTATTTATCATTTCACAACTCTCAGAAACCCTAGACTGAAGTCCAGGTGAAAAAACCCTAGGTGCCAAAACCCTAGGTCTAAAATCCTAGGTTCCAAAACCCTAGTTCCACCTAACCCACCTTTTAAGGACTTCGCCAATCTGTTCTTCCTTCTTTTCTGCGAGGTGCTCCAAAGCACCCATTAATGTCTTCTTCCACTTGATGACTTGTCCATGATCCATCTTCTTTGTTGCTTTGTCTTCCTTGATCTTCTCTTCCAATGATTGAATTTCCTTTACTTCGTTCCTTCTTTTATGCTTCTTTAGCCACTTCGACCCTTCCTCGGTTTGTGTGCCTTTTGCGCACTTCATATTTTTTATGTATTCTTCCTTAATCTTCTCTTCCTTCCTTAATACATGACCAAGGGACAACACACTCTTCTTTTGGTATGAGATTCTCACGCACTGACTAAATGCATGTAGAACCAGACCAAGGACCCTATATCATCATCTCATGAGATCATAAGCATTTTTACATTTAAATTTACAATTGGGGTTTAGCCTAGGGGTATTACATTCCCCTCTGCCTTATTTATGCATTATCCTCAGTGCATTATATACCATGTACAATTCAAAATTCCTCAAAAAACTCCATGTATTTGCTAATGAATCTTGTTATCCACCTGGTGCTCTGCTTTCAAGCTCCAATTCATGTATTCATACTGTTGGAAAAATACTGAGAGGGGGGGTGAATCAGTATTTGATCTATCAATTATTTTAAACTTTTCTTTCACTGAAAAATATTCTTATGAAAACAGTAGTGCATTCAGAAATCTTATTATGTGTTTCTTCATTCATCAGATGTCTCTTAAACAGTAATTCAACAAAATAAACTAACACAGATGAATAGGACACATGCACACCAGGATTTAAGGTGGAAACCCAAATCGAGAGAAAACCACCGCTGCTGTTGTCTCTGTCTTCAATGATTATTATTAAGAAAACATTCTACAACAATGTACTAGTGCAGGCTCATACTAGTACGCAGGCTTCTACCTGCAGAAGGCTACAACCTTCTCTCATTTACCAGCCTTTCCTGGAAGGGAGCTTCAACGCCCTGAAGATAGCACCAGTTTCTACTGGAAGATTGCTACTACTGAGGGGTTTAACCCTCATACTCACTGCTGACCACATTTCATTAATTTTCACACTGGATCAGGCAATTTCATCTAGTGGTTATGACAGTAACATAAATTATCTCAAGAGTAAACATTGATCTACAGACTGTCAGACAGTTACCAAAGGACACATATTAAACAACTCAATAAACCTGGAGATGATTCTTCTGATCTCGTGTTTGCTGAACCCACAGCTGATATCTCTCTGTCAATGTAGATCTGTCGCCCAACTACCACAAGGAGGTTCCTCTTTCTTCAAACCTTCCCTGCTGCCTGCACAAATGACCTCACCCGCCAGTAGCTATCCCTTCTGTCAGAAAATGGCCTCTGCCTCCTCCAAAAGAACCTCTGCGACCTATCACTGTCAATATCTGCTGAGAGAATCGACCCCCTTTTTAAACCCATTGGTCCAGGACCCGTTAAACGCTCATCGGGTCCCATATTTATTGCCCGGAGGAAATCGGGCTCCTGTTTCAAATTTGAATTAAACTTACGCACGCCCCTTTCCGTGCGCTAGCCCTGCTGGCTATAGGCCTTGGCCTACATGACCATATACACATGACCTTAGTCAAACCTCTCATCGGGGTTTCGGCGTTTTCGATGTCACCATGCACATGCCTCTGGGATTCCCGATCACCGATTTCCCGATGTGTTTCAGCCCCCCCTGGCTGACCCTGGTTCACGTGACCGTTACCTGTAACCGCATCCTTATCTTTGACAGCTGGCATCCACTAATCCTCTGTCCTCCTTCGCTGCTGTGCTGACAGCTGTACCCCACTCATCGGGATTTCGCGGATCGCGATTTCGAAATGCACAAAACCTTTGTGCCCGGGATCTCCGATATCCCGATTTCCGATTAGCCGATGAACGACCTCCTGTCGGGCCTTTCGCCGATGGCACCAATCTCCTGCCACGCGTCCTCTCAGATGGACGGTCCCGATTGTGTCGGGATTTCGAGACTTTCGATCTCTCGTTTCCTTCGACCTTAGGAACTCCGATTTCCCGATGTCCGACGGTGCCTTGATCTTCGACACCTGTCCCTGCTGATGGATGGTCCCTATTCCTCCATACTCCTTCCACCCGATCCCCGAAATTCCGTACAGACCTGTGATCAACGGTCCTGGTGTGATCTTGCATTAACGGTTGC